>JAKIJQ010000421.1:0-62125 GCA_023373905.1 Rhizoglyphus robini
AACTGTCCATATCGGTGCCGCAACTGTCCATATCAGTGCCGCAACTGTCCATATCAGTGCCGCAACTGTCCATATCGGTGCCGCAACTGTCCATATCAGTGCCGCAACTGTCCATATCGGTGCCGCAACTATCCATATCAGTGCCGCAACTGTCCATATCGGTGCCGCAACTATCCATATCGGTGCCGCAACTGTCCATAATTAGTGCCGCAACTGTCCATATCAGTGCCGCAAATCATCCTCATACTGATACTCAAAAAAGTATCATTACGAGGATAACTGTCCATATCGGTGCCGCAACTGTCCATATCAGTGCCGCAACTGTCCATAACAGTGCGGCAACTGTCCATATCGGTGCCGCAACTGTCAATATCAGTGCCGCAACTGTCCATATCAGTGCCGCAACTGTCCTTATCGGTGCCGCAACTGTCCATATCGGTGCCGCAACTATCCATATCAGTGCCGCAACTGTCCATAACTGTGCCGCAACTGTCCATATCGGTGCCGCAAATGCCCATATCAGTACCGCAACTATCCATATCGGTGCCGCAACTGTCAATATCAGTACCGCCACTATCCATATCAGTGCCGTAACTGTCCATATCAGTACCGCATTTGTCCATATCGGTGCCGCAAATGGAAATAGGTTAGATTCATCCTATTTCCATTGCGGCAACCATATGAATCGGCTGTTTGACTAAACAAACTTATCTCGGCCATGGAAATAGGTTAGATTCATCCTATTTCCATTGCTGGTGCATGGTGCCGAAACTGTCCATATCGGTGCCGCAACTATCCATATCAGTACCGCAACTGTCCATATCGGTGCCGCAACTGTCCATATCGGTGCCGCAACTGTCCATATCGGTGCCGCAACTGTCCATATCGGTGCCGCAACTGTCCATATCGGTGCCGCAACTATCCATATCAGTGCCGCAACTGTCCATATCGGTGCCGCAACTATCCATATCAGTGCCGCAACTGTCCATAACAGTGCCGCAACTGTCCATATCGGTGCCGCAAATGTCCATTTCAGTGGCGCAACTGTCCATATCAGTGCCGCAAATCATCCTCAGACTGATACTCAAAAAAGTATCAGTACGAAGATAACTGTCCATATCGGTGCCGCAACTGTCCACATCGGTGCCGCAACTAACC
This sequence comes from Rhizoglyphus robini, assembly GCA_023373905.1. Taxonomy (NCBI): domain Eukaryota; kingdom Metazoa; phylum Arthropoda; class Arachnida; order Sarcoptiformes; family Acaridae; genus Rhizoglyphus; species Rhizoglyphus robini. The sequence continues at coordinate 1,159 of JAKIJQ010000421.1, forward strand.
ATATCAGTGCCGCAACTGTCCATATCGGTGCCGCAACTATCCATATCAGTGCCGCAACTGTCCATAACTGTGCCGCAACTGTCCATATCGGTGCCGCAAATGCCAATATCAGTGCCGCAACTGTCCATATCAGTGCCGCAAATCATCCTCAGACTGATACTCAAAAAAGTATCAGTACGAGGATAACTATCCATATCAGTGCCGCAACTGTCCATATCGGTGCCGCAACTATCCATATCAGTGCCGCAACTGTCCATAACAGTGCCGCAACTGTCCATATCGGTGCCGCAAATGTCCATATTAGTGCCGCAACTGTCCATATCAGTGCCGCAAATCATCCTCATACTGATACTCAAAAAAGTATCATTACGAGGATAACTGTCCATATCGGTGCCGCAACTGTCCATATCAGTGCCGCAACTGTCCATAACAGTGCGGCAACTGTCCATATCGGTGCCGCAACTGTCAATATCAGTGCCGCAACTGTCCATATCAGTGCCGCAACTGTCCTTATCGGTGCCGCAACTGTCCATATCGGTGCCGCAACTATCCATATCAGTGCCGCAACTGTCCATAACTGTGCCGCAACTGTCCATATCGGTGCCGCAAATGCCCATATCAGTACCGCAACTATCCATATCGGTGCCGCAACTGTCAATATCAGTACCGCCACTATCCATATCAGTGCCGTAACTGTCCATATCAGTACCGCATTTGTCCATATCGGTGCCGCAAATGGAAATAGGTTAGATTCATCCTATTTCCATTGCGGCAACCATATGAATCGGCTGTTTGACTAAACAAACTTATCTCGGCCATGGAAATAGGTTAGATTCATCCTATTTCCATTGCTGGTGCATGGTGCCGAAACTGTCCATATCGGTGCCGCAACTATCCATATCAGTACCGCAACTGTCCATATCGGTGCCGCAACTGTCCATATCGGTGCCGCAACTGTCCATATCGGTGCCGCAACTGTCCATATCGGTGCCGCAACTGTCCATATCGGTGCCGCAACTATCCATATCAGTGCCGCAACTGTCCATATCGGTGCCGCAACTATCCATATCAGTGCCGCAACTGTCCATAACAGTGCCGCAACTGTCCATATCGGTGCCGCAAATGTCCATTTCAGTGGCGCAACTGTCCATATCAGTGCCGCAAATCATCCTCAGACTGATACTCAAAAAAGTATCAGTACGAAGATAACTGTCCATATCGGTGCCGCAACTGTCCACATCGGTGCCGCAACTAACCATATCAGTGCCGCAACTGTCCATATCGGTGCCGCAACTATCCATATCAGTGCCGCAACTGTCCATAACTGTGCCGCAACTGTCCATATCGGTGCCGCAAATGCCAATATCAGTGCCGCAACTGTCCATATCAGTGCCGCAAATCATCCTCAGACTGATACTCAAAAAAGTATCAGTACGAGGATAACTGTCCATATCGGTGCCGCAACTGTCCATATCAGTGCCGCAACTGTCCATATCGGAGCCGCAACTGTCCATATCGGTGCCGCAACTATCCATATCAGTGCCGCAACTGTCCATATCGGTGCCGCAACTGTCCATATCGGTGCCGCAACTGTCCATATCAGTGCCGCAACTGTCCATATCAGTGCCGCAACTGTCCATATCGGTGCCGCAACTGTCCATATCGGTGCCGCAACTATCCATATCAGTGCCGCAACTATCCATATCGGTGCCGCAACTGTCCACATCGGTGCCGCAACTAACCATATCAATGCCGCAACTGTCCATATCGGTGCCGCAACTATCCATATCGGTGCCGCAACTGTCATTATCAGTGCCGCAACTGTCCATATCAGTGCCGCAACTGTCCATATCGGTGCCGCAACTATCCATATCAGTGCCGCAACTGTCCATATCAGTGCCGCAACTGTCCATATCGGTGCCGCAACTATCCATATCAGTGCCGCAACTGTCCATAACTGTGCCGCAACTGTCCATATCGGTGCCGCAAATGCCAATATCAGTGCCGCAACTGTCCATATCAGTGCCGCAAATCATCCTCAGACTGATACTCAAAAAAGTATCAGTACGAGGATAACTGTTCGTATAAGTGCCGCAACTATCCATATCAGTGCCGCAACTGTCCATATCGGTGCCGCAACTGTCCATATCGGTGCCGCAACTATCCATATCAGTGCCGCAACTGTCCATATCGGTGCCGCAACTATCTATATCGGTGCCGCAACTGTCCATATCAGTGCCGCAACTGTCCATATCGGTGCCGCAACTGTCAATATCGGTGCCGCAACTGTCCATATCGGTGCCGCAACTATCCATATCAGTGCCGCAACTGTCCATATCGGTGCCGCAACTGTCCACATCGGTGCCGCAACTAACCATATCAATGCCGCAACTGTCCATATCGGTGCCGCAACTATCCATATCGGTGCCGCAACTGTCAATATCAGTGCCGCAACTGTCCATATCAGTGCCGCAACTGTCCATATCGGTGCCGCAACTATCCATATCAGTGCCGCAACTGTCCATATCGGTGCCGCAACTATCCATATCGGTGCCGCAACTGTCAATATCAGTGCCGCAACTGTCCATATCAGTGCCGCAACTGTCCATATCGGTGCCGCAACTGTCCATATCGGTGCCGCAACTGTCCATATCAGTGCCGCAACTGTCCATATCGGTGCCGCAACTATCCATATCAGTGCCGCAACTGTCCATATCGGTGCCGCAACTGTCCATATCGGTGCCGCAAATGTCCATATCGGTGCCGCAAATGTCCATATCAGTGCCGCAAATCATCCTCAGACTGATACTCAAAAAAGTATCAGTACGAGGATAACTGTTCGTATGAGTGCCGCAACTGTCCATATCAGTGCCGTAACTGTCCATAACAGTGCGGCAACTGTCCATATCGGTGCCGCAACTATCAATATCAGTGCCGCAACTGTCCATATCAGTGCCGTAACTGTCCATATCGGTGCCGCAACTATCCATATCAGTGCCGCAACTGTCCATATCAGTACCGCAACTGTCCATATCGGTGCCGCAACTGTCCATATCGGTGCCGCAACTGTCCATATCAGTGCCGCAACTGTCCATATCGGTGCCGCAACTGTCCATATCAGTGCCGCAACTATCCATATCAGTGCCGCAACTGTCCATATCAGTACCGCAACTGTCCATATCGGTGCCGCAAATGGAAATAGGTTAGATTCATCCTATTTCCATTGCGGCAAACCATAAGAATCGGCTGTTTGACTAAACAAACTTATCTCGGCCTTGGAAATAGGTTAGATTCATCCTATTTCCATTGCCGTAACCAAATGTATCGGCTGTTTAGATGAACAAACTTATCTCGCAAATGGAAATAGGTTAGATTCATCCTATTTCCATTGCGGCAACCATATGAATCGGCTGTTTGACTGAACAAACTTATCTGGCCATGGAAATAGGTTAGATTCATCCTATTTCCATTGCCGTAACCAAATGTATTGGCTGTTTAGATGAACAAACTTATCTCGCAAATGGAAATAGGTTAGATTCATCCTATTTCCATTGCTGGTGCATGGTGCCGCAACTGTCCATATCGGTGCCGCAACTGTCCATATCGGTGCCGCAACTGTCCATATCAGTGCCGCAACTGTCCATATCAGTGCCGCAACTGTCCATATCGGTGCCGCAACTGTCCATATCAGTGCCGCAACTGTCCATATCGGTGCCGCAAATGTCCATATCAGTGCCGCAAATCATCCTCAGACTGATACTCAAAAAAGTATCAGTACGAGGATAACTGTCCATATCGGTGCCGCAACTATCCATATCAGTACCGCAACTGTCCATATCGGTGCCGCAACTGTCCATATCGGTGCCGCAACTGTCCATATCGGTGCCGCAACTGACCATATCGGTGCCGCAACTGTCCATATCGGTGCCGCAACTGTCAATATCAGTGCCGCAACTGTCCATATCAGTGCCGCAACTGTCCATATCGGTGCCGCAACTGTCCATATCGGTGCCGCAACTATCCATATCAGTGCCGCAACTGTCCATATCGGTGCCGCAACTGTCCATATCGGTGCCGCAACTATCCATATCAATGCCGCAACTGTCCATATCGGTGCCGCAACTATCCATATCGGTGCCGCAACTGTCAATATCAGTGCCGCAACTGTCCATATCGGTGCCGCAACTGTCCATATCGGTGCCGCAACTATCCATATCGGTGCCGCAACTGTCCATATCGGTGCCGTAACTATCCATATCGGTGCCGCAACTATCAATATCAGTGCCGCAACTGTCCATATCAGTGCCGCAACTGTCCATATCGGTGCCGCAACTGTCCATATCGGTGCCGCAACTATCCATATCAGTGCCGCAACTGTCCATATCGGTGCCGCAACTGTCCATATCAGTGCCGCAACTGTCCATATCAGTGCCGCAACTGTCCATATCGGTGCCGCAACTGTCCATATCGGTGCCGCAACTGTCCATATCAGTGCCGCAAATCATCCTCAGACTGATACTCAAAAAAGTATCAGTACGAGGATAACTGTTCCTATGAGTGCCGCAACTATCCAAATCAGTGCCGCAACTGTCCATAACAGTGCCGCAACTGTCCATATCGGTGCCGCAACTGTCCATATCAGTGCCGCAACTGTCCATATCAGTGCCGCAACTGTCCATATCGGTGCCGCAACTGTCCATATCGGTGCCGCAACTATCCATATCAGTGCCGCAACTGTCCATAACAGTGCCGCAACTGTCCATATCGGTGCCGCAACTGTCCATATCAGTGCCGCAACTGTCCATATCGGTGCCACAACTATCCATATCAGTGCCGCAACTGTCCATATCGGTGCCGCAACTATCCATATCAGTGCCGCAACTGTCCATATCGGTGCCGCAAATGGAAATAGGTTAGATTCATCCTATTTCCATTGCCGCAACCATATGTATCGGCTGTTTGACTGAACAAACTTATCTCGGCCATGGAAATAGGTTAGATTCATCCTATTTCCATTGCCGTAACCAAATGTATTGGCTGTTTGATGAACAAGCTTATCTCGGCAATGGAAATAGGTTAGATTCATCCTATTTCCATTGCGGCAACCATATGAATCGGCTGTTTGACTAAACAAACTTATCTCGGCCATGGAAATAAGTTAGATTCATACTATTTCCATTGCCGTAACCAAATGTATCGGCTGTTTAGATGAACAATCTTATCTCGCAAATGGAAATAGGTTAGATTCATCCTATTTCCATTGCTGGTGCATGGTGCCGCAACTGTCCATATCGGTGCCGCAACTGTCCATATCGGTGCCGCAACTATCCATATCAGTGCCGCAACTGTCAATATCAGTGCCGCAACTGTCCATATCGGTGCCGCAAATGTCCATATCAGTGCCGCAACTGTCCATATCGGTGCCGCAACTGTCCATATCAGTGCCGCAAATCATCCTCAGACTGATACTCAAAAAAGTATCAGTACGAGGATAACTGTCCATATCGGTGCCGCAACTATCCATATCAGTACCGCAACTGTCCATATCAGTACCGCAACTGTCCATATCGGTGCCGCAACTGTCCATATCGGTGCCGCAACTATCCATATCAGTGCCGCAACTGTCCATATCGGTGCCGCAACTATCCATATCGGTGCCGCAACTGTCAATATCAGTGCCGCAACTGTCCATATCAGTGCCGCAACTGTCCATATCGGTGCCGCAACTGTCCATATCGGTGCCGCAACTATCCATATCAGTGCCGCAACTGTCCATATCGGTGCCGCAACTATCTATATCGGTGCCGCAACTGTCCATAACAGTGCCGCAAATGTCCATATCAGTGCCGCAAATCATCCTCAGACTGATACTCAAAAAAGTATCAGTACGAGGATAACTGTTCGTATGAGTGCCGCAACTGTCCATATCAGTACCGCAATTGTCCATATCGGTGCCGCAACTGTCCATATCGGTGCCGCAACTGTCCAAATCAGTGCCGCAACTGTCCATATCGGTGCCGCAAATCATACTCAGACTGATACTCAAAAAGTATCAGTACGAGGATAACTCTCCATATCGGTGCCGCAACTGTCCATATCGGTGCCGCAACTATCCATATCAGTGCCGCAACTGTCCATATCGGTGCCGCAACTATCCATATCAGTGCCGCAACTGTCCATAACAGTGCCGCAACTGTCCATATCGGTGCCGCAAATGTCCATTTCAGTGCCGCAACTGTCCATATCAGTGCCGCAAATCATCCTCAGACTGATACTCAAAAAAGTATCAGTACGAGGATAACTGTTCGTATGAGTGCCGCAACTGTCCATATCGGTGCCGCAACTGTCCATATCGGTGCCGCAACTGTCCATATCGGTGCCGCAACTGTCCATATCAGTGCCGCAACTGTCCATAACTGTGCCGCAACTGTCCATATCGGTGCCGCAAATGCCAATATCAGTGCCGCAACTGTCCATATCAGTGCCGCAAATCATCCTCAGACGGATACTCAAAAAAGTATCAGTACGAGGATAACTGTCCATATCGGTGCCGCAACTATCCATATCAGTACCGCAACTGTCCATATCGGTGCCGCAACTGTCCATATCGGTGCCGCAACTATCCATATCAGTGCCGCAACTGTCCATATCGGTGCCGCAACTATCCATATCGGTGCCGCAACTGTCAATATCAGTGCCGCAACTGTCCATATCAGTGCCGCAACTGTCCATATCGGTGCCGCAACTGTCCATATCGGTGCCGCAACTATCCATATCAGTGCCGCAACTATCCATATCGGTGCCGCAACTGTCCACATCGGTGCCGCAACTAACCATATCAGTGCCGCAACTGTCCATATCGGTGCCGCAACTATCCATATCGGTGCCGCAACTGTCAATATCAGTGCCGCAAATCATCCTCATACTGATACTCAAAAAGTATCATTACGAGGATAACTGTCCATATCGGTGCCGCAACTATCCATATCAGTGCCGCAACTGTCCATATCAGTGCCGCTACTATCCATATCGGTGCCGCAACTGTCCATATCGGTTCCGCAACTGTCCATATCGGTGCCGCAACTATCCATATCAGTGCCGCAACTGTCCATATCGGTGCCGCAACTATCCATATCAGTGCCTCAACTGTCCATATCAGTACCGCCACTATCCATATCAGTGCCGTAACTTTCCTTATCAGTGGCGCAACTATCCAATTCAGTGCCTCAACTGTCCATATCGGTGCCGCAAATGGAAATAGGTTAGATTCATCCTATTTCCATTGCGGCAACCATATGAATCGGCTGTTTGACTAAACAAACTTATCTCGGCCATGGAAATAGGTTAGATTCATCCTATTTCCATTGCCGTAACCAAATGTATCGGCTGTTTAGATGAACAAACTTATCTCGCAAATGGAAATAGGTTAGATTCATTCTATTTCCATTGCTGGTGCATGGTGCCACAACTATCCATATCAGTACCGCAACTGTCCATATCGGTGCCGCAACTGTCCATATCAGTGCCGCAACTATCCATATCAGTGCCGCAACTGTCCATATCGGTGCCGCAACTATCCATATCGGTGCCGCAACTGTCCATATCAGTGCCGCAACTGTCCATATCAGTGCCGCAACTGTCCATATCGGTGCCGCAACTGTCCATATCAGTGCCGCAACTGTCCATATCAGTGCCGCAAATCATCCTCAGACTGATACTCAAAAAAGTATCAGTACGAGGATAACTCTCCATATCGGTGCCGCAACTGTCCATATCGGTGCCGCAAATGTCCATATCGGTGCCGCAACTGTCCATATCGGTGCCGCAAATGTCCATATCAGTGCCGCAAATCATCCTCAGACTGATACTCAAAAAAGTATCAGTACGAGGATAACTATCCATATCGGTGCCGCAACTGTCCATATCGGTGCCGCAACTATCCATATCAGTGCCGCAACTGTCCATATCGGTGCCGCAACTATCCATATCAGTGCCGCAACTGTCCATATCAGTGCCGCAACTGTCCATATCGGTGCCGCAACTATCCATATCAGTGCCGCAACTGTCCATATCAGTGCCGCAAATCATCCTCAGACTGATACTCAAAAAAGTATCAGTACGAGGATAACTGTCCATATCGGTGCCGCAACTGTCCACATCGGTGCCGCAACTAACCATATCAGTGCCGCAACTGTCCATATCGGTGCCGCAACTATCCATATCAGTGCCGCAACTGTCCATAACTGTGCCGCAACTGTCCATATCGGTGCCGCAAATGCCAATATCAGTGCCGCAACTGTCCATATCAGTGCCGCAAATCATCCTCAGACGGATACTCAAAAAAGTATCAGTACGAGGATAACTGTTCGTATGAGTGCCGCAACTGTCCATATCAGTGCCGCAACTGTCCATATCGGTGCCGCAACTGTCCATATCGGTGCCGCAACTATCCATATCAGTGCCGCAACTGTCCATATCGGTGCCGCAACTATACATAACGGTGCCGCAACTGTCAATATCAGTGCCGCAACTGTCCATATCGGTGCCGCAACTATCCATATCGGTGCCGCAACTGTCCATATCGGTGCCGCAACTATCCATATCGGTGCCGCAACTATCCATATCGGTGCCGCAACTGTCCATATCGGTGCCGCAACTATCCATATCAGTGCCGCAACTGTCCATATCGGTGCCGCAACTATCCATATCGGTGCCGCAACTTTCAATATCAGTGCCGCAAATCATCCTCATACTGATACTCAAAAAGTATCATTACGAGGATAACTGTTCGTATCGGTGCCGCAACTATCCATATCAGTGCCGCAACTGTCCATATCGGTGCCGCAACTATCCATATCGGTGCCGCAACTGTCCATATCGGTGCCGCAACTGTCCATATCGGTGCCGCAACTATCCATATCAGTGCCGCAACTGTCCATATCAGTACCGCCACTATCCATATCAGTGCCGTAACTTTCCTTATCAGTGGCGCAACTATCCAATTCAGTGCCTCAACTGTCCATATCGGTGCCGCAAATGGAAATAGGTTAGATTCATCCTATTTCCATTGCGGCAACCATATGAATCGGCTGTTTGACTAAACAAACTTATCTCGGCCATGGAAATAGGTTAGATTCATCCTATTTCCATTGCCGTAACCAAATGTATCGGCTGTTTAGATGAACAAACTTATCTCGCAAATGGAAATAGGTTAGATTCATTCTATTTCCATTGCTGGTGCATGGTGCCACAACTATCCATATCAGTACCGCAACTGTCCATATCGGTGCCGCAACTGTCCATATCGGTGCCGCAACTATCCATATCAGTGCCGCAACTGTCTATATCGGTGCCGCAACTATCCATATCGGTGCCGCAACTGTCAATATCAGTGCCGCAACTGTCCATATCAGTGCCGCAACTGTCCTTATCGGTGCCGCAACTGTCCATATCGGTGCCGCAACTATCCATATCGGTGCCGCAACTGTCCATATCGGTGCCGCAACTATCCATATCAGTGCCGCAACTGTCCATAACAGTGCCGCAACTGTCCATATCAGTGCCGCAAATCATCCTCAGACTGATACTCAAAAAAGTATCAGTACGAGGATAACTGTCCATATCGGTGCCGCAACTGTCCATATCGGTGCCGCAACTATCCATATCAGTGCCGCAAGTGTCCATATCAGTGCCGCAAATCATCCTCAGACTGATACTCAAAAAGTATCAGTACGAGGATAACTGTCCATATCGGTGCCGCAACTATCCATATCAGTGCCGCAACTGTCCATATCTGTGCGGCAACTATCCATATCAGTGCCGCAACTGTCCATAACAGTGCCGCAACTGTCCATATCGGTGCCGCAAATGTCCATTTCAGTGCCGCAACTGTCCATATCAGTGCCGCAAATCATCCTCAGACTGATACTCAAAAAAGTATCAGTACGAGGATAACTGTCCATATCGGTGCCGCAACTGTCCACATCGGTGCCGCAACTAACCATATCAGTGCCGCAACTGTCCATATCGGTGCCGCAACTATCCATATCAGTGCCGCAACTATCCATATCAGTGCCGCAACTGTCCATAACTGTGCCGCAACTGTCCATATCGGTGCCGCAAATGCCAATATCAGTTCCGCAACTGTCCATATCAGTGCCGCAAATCATCCTCAGACTGATACTCAAAAAAGTATCAGTACGAGGATAACTGTCCATATCGGTGCCGCAACTATCCATATCAGTACCGCAACTGTCCATATCGGTGCCGCAACTGTCCATATCGGTGCCGCAACTATCCATATCAGTGCCGCAACTGTCCATATCGGTGCCGCAACTATCCATATCGGTGCCGCAACTGTCAATATCAGTGCCGCAACTGTCCATATCAGTGCCGCAACTGTCCTTATCGGTGCCGCAACTGTCCATATCGGTGCCGCAACTATCCATGTCAGTGCCGCAACTGTCCATATCAGTGCCGCAACTGTCCTTATCGGTGCCGCAACTGTCCATATCGGTGCCGCAACTATCCATGTCAGTGCCGCAACTGTCCATATCGGTGCCGCAACTGTCCATATCGGTGCCGCAACTATCCATATCAGTGCCGCAACTATCCATATCGGTGCCGCAACTAACCATATCAGTGCCGCAACTGTCCATATCGGTGCCGCAACTATCCATATCGGTGCCGCAAATCATCCTCAGACTGATACTCAAAAAAGTATCAGTACGAGGATAACTGTTCCTATGAGTGCCGCAACAATCCAAATCAGTGCCTCAACTGTCCATATCAGTGCCGCAACTGTCCATATCGGTGCCGCAACTATCAATATCAGTGCCGCAACTGTCCATAACAGTGCCGCAACTGTCCATATCGGTGCCGCAAATGTCCTTATCAGTGCCGAAAATCATCCTCAGACTGATACTCAAAAAAGTATCAGTACGAGGATAACTGTCCATATCGGTGCCGAAACTATCCATATCAGTACCGCAAATGTCCATATCGGTGCCTCAACTGTCCATATCGGTGCCGCAACTGTCCAAATCAGTGCCTCAACTGTCCATATCAGTACCGCCACTATCCATATCAGAGCCGCAACTATCCATATCAGTGACGCAACTGTCCATATCAGTGCCGCAAATCATCCTCAGACTTATACTCAAAAAAGTATCAGTACGAGGATAACTGTTCCTGAGTGCCGCAACTGTCCATATCAGTGCCGCAACTCTATATTGGCCGATACCGTATATATCGGCTATTTGATTGAACAAGCTTATCTCGGCAATGGAAATAGGTTAGATTTATTCTATTTCCATTGCCGCAACCAAATGTATCGGCTGTTTAGATGAACAAACTTATCTCGCAAATGTAAATAGGTTAGATTCATCCTATTTCCATTGCTGGTGCATGGTGCCGCAACTGTCCTTATCGGTGCCGCAACTGTCCATATCGGTTCGGCAACTGTCCATATCGGTGCCGCAACTATCCATATCAGTGCCGCAACTGTCCTTATCGGTGCTGCAACTGTCCTTATCAGTGCCGCAACTATCCATATCAGTGCCGCAACTGTCCATATCGGTGCCGCAACTGTCCATATCGGTGCCGCAACTATCCATATCGGTGCCGCAACTGTCCATATCGGTGCCGCAACTATCCATATCGGTGCCGCAACTGTCAATATCAGTGCCGCAACTGTCAATATCAGTGCCGCAACTATCCATATCAGTGCCGCAACTATCCATATCAGTGCCGCAACTGTCCATATCGGTGCCGCAACTATCCATATCGGTGCCGCAACTGTCAATATCAGTGCCGCAACTGTCAATATCAGTGCCGCAACTGTCCTTATCGGTGCTGCAACTGTCCTTATCAGTGCCGCAACTGTCCATATCGGTGCAGCAACTGTCCATATCGGTGCCGCAACTATCCATATCGGTGCCGCAACTATCCATATCAGTGCCGCAACTGTCCATATCGGTGCCGCTACTATCCATATCGGTGCCGCAACTGTCCATATCGGTGCCGCAACTATCCATATCGGTGCCGCAACTGTCAATATCAGTGCCGCAACTGTCCATATCAGTGCCGCAACTTTCCATATCAGTGGCGCAACTATCCAATTCAGTGCCTCAACTGTCCATATCGGTGCCGCAAATGTCCTTATCAGTGCCGCAAATCATCCTCAGACTGATATTCAAAAAAGTATCTGTACGAGGATAACTGTTCCTATGAGTGCCGCAACTATCCATATCAGTGACGCAACTGTCCATAACAGTGCCGCAACTGTCCATATCGGTGCCGCAACTATCCATATCGGTGCCGCAAATCATCCTCAGACTGATACTCAAAAAAGTATCAGTACGAGGATAACTGTCCATATCGGTGCCGCTACTATCCATATCGGTGCCGCAACTGTCCATATCGGTGCCGCAACTATCCATATCGGTGCCGCAACTGTCAATATCAGTGCCGCAACTGTCCATATCAGTGCCGCAACTTTCCATATCAGTGGCGCAACTATCCAATTCAGTGCCTCAACTGTCCATATCGGTGCCGCAAATGTCCTTATCAGTGCCGCAAATCATCCTCAGACTGATATTCAAAAAAGTATCTGTACGAGGATAACTGTTCCTATGAGTGCCGCAACAATCCAAATCAGTGCCTCAACTGTCCATATCAGTGCCGCAACTGTCCATATCGGTGCCGCAACTATCCATATCAGTGCCGCAACTGTCCATAACAGTGCCGCAACTGTCCATATCGGTGCCGCAAATGTCCTTATCAGTGCCGAAAATCATCCTCAGACTGATACTCAAAAAGTATCAGTACGAGGATAACTGTCCATATCGGTGCCGAAACTATCCATATCAGTACCGCAACTGTCCATATCGGTGCCGCAACTGTCCATATCGGTGCCGCAACTGTCAAAATCAGTGCCTCAACTGTCCATATCAGTGCCGCAACTATCCAAATCAGTGCCGCAACTGTCCATATCGGTGCCGCAAATGTCCATATCAGTGCCGCAAATCATCCTCAGACTGATACTCAAAAAAGTATCAGTACGAGGATAACTGTTCCTATGAGTGCCGCAACTATCCAAATCAGTGCCTCAACTGTCCATATCAGTACCGCCACTATCCATATCAGAGCCGCAACTATCCATATCAGTGACGCAACTGTCCATATCAGTGCCGCAAATCATCCTCAGACTTATACTCAAAAAAGTATCAGTACGAGGATAACTGTTCCTGAGTGCCGCAACTGTCCATATCAGTGCCGCAACTCTATATTGGCCGATACCGTATATATCGGGTATTTGATTGAACAAAGCTTATCTCGGCAATGGAAATAGGTTAGATTTATCCTATTTCCATTGCCGCAACCAAATGTATCGGCTGTTTAGATGAACAAACTTATCTCGCAAATGGAAATAGGTTAGATTCATCCTATTTCCATTGCTGGTGCATGGTGCCGCAACTGTCCTTATCGGTGCCGCAACTGTCCATATCGGTGCGGCAACTGTCCATATCGGTGCCGCAACTATCCATATCAGTGCCGCAACTGTCCTTATCGGTGCTGCAACTGTCCTTATCAGTGCCGCAACTATCCATATCAGTGCCGCAACTGTCCATATCAGTGCCGCAACTGTCCATATCGGTGCCGCAACTATCCATATCGGTGCCGCAAATCATCCTCAGACTGATATTCAAAAAGTATCTGTACGAGGATAACTGTTCCTATGAGTGCCGCAACTATCCATATCAGTGACGCAACTGTCCATAACAGTGCCGCAACTGTCCATATCGGTGCCGCAACTATCCATATCGGTGCCGCAAATCATCCTCAGACTGATACTCAAAAAGTATCAGTACGAGGATAACTGTTCCTATGAGTGCCGCAACAATCCAAATCAGTGCCTCAACTGTCAATATCAGTGCCGCAACTGTCCATATCGGTGCCGCAACTATCCATATCAGTGCCGCAACTGTCCATAACAGTGCCGCAACTGTCCATATCGGTGCCGCAAATGTCCTTATCAGTGCCGAAAATCATCCTCAGACTGATACTCAAAAAGTATCAGTACGGGATAACTGTCCATATCGGTGCCGAAACTATCCATATCAGTACCGCAACTGTCCATATCGGTGCCGCAACTGTCCATATCGGTGCCGCAACTGTCAAAATCAGTGCCTCAACTGTCCTTATCGGTGCCGCAACTGTCCATATCGGTTCGGCAACTGTCCATATCGGTGCCGCAACTATCCATATCAGTGCCGCAACTGTCCTATATCGGTGCTGCAACTGTCCTTATCAGTGCCGCAACTATCCATATCAGTGCCGCAACTGTCCATATCGGTGCCGCAACTGTCCATATCGGTGCCGCAACTATCCATATCGGTGCCGCAACTGTCCATATCGGTGCCGCAACTATCCATATCGGTGCCGCAACTGTCAATATCAGTGCCGCAACTGTCAATATCAGTGCCGCAACTATCCATATCAGTGCCGCAACTATCCATATCAGTGCCGCAACTGTCCATATCGGTGCCGCAACTATCCATATCGGTGCCGCAACTGTCAATATCAGTGCCGCAACTGTCAATATCAGTGCCGCAACTGTCCTTATCGGTGCTGCAACTGTCCTTATCAGTGCCGCAACTGTCCATATCGGTGCAGCAACTGTCCATATCGGTGCCGCAACTATCCATATCGGTGCCGCAACTATCCATATCAGTGCCGCAACTGTCCATATCGGTGCCGCTACTATCCATATCGGTGCCGCAACTGTCCATATCGGTGCCGCAACTATCCATATCGGTGCCGCAACTGTCAATATCAGTGCCGCAACTGTCCATATCAGTGCCGCAACTTTCCATATCAGTGGCGCAACTATCCAATTCAGTGCCTCAACTGTCCATATCGGTGCCGCAAATGTCCTTATCAGTGCCGCAAATCATCCTCAGACTGATATTCAAAAAAGTATCTGTACGAGGATAACTGTTCCTATGGGTGCCGCAACTATCCATATCAGTGACGCAACTGTCCATAACAGTGCCGCAACTGTCCATATCGGTGCCGCAACTATCCATATCGGTGCCGCAAATCATCCTCAGACTGATACTCAAAAAGTATCAGTACGAGGATAACTGTCCATATCGGTGCCGCTACTATCCATATCGGTGCCGCAACTGTCCATATCGGTGCCGCAACTATCCATATCGGTGCCGCAACTGTCAATATCAGTGCCGCAACTGTCCATATCAGTGCCGCAACTTTCCATATCAGTGGCGCAACTATCCAATTCAGTGCCTCAACTGTCCATATCGGTGCCGCAAATGTCCTTATCAGTGCCGCAAATCATCCTCAGACTGATATTCAAAAAAGTATCTGTACGAGGATAACTGTTCCTATGAGTGCCGCAACAATCCAAATCAGTGCCTCAACTGTCCATATCAGTGCCGCAACTGTCCATATCGGTGCCGCAACTATCCATATCAGTGCCGCAACTGTCCATAACAGTGCCGCAACTGTCCATATCGGTGCCGCAAATGTCCTTATCAGTGCCGAAAATCATCCTCAGACTGATACTCAAAAAAGTATCAGTACGAGGATAACTGTCCATATCGGTGCCGAAACTATCCATATCAGTACCGCAACTGTCCATATCGGTGCCGCAACTGTCCATATCGGTGCCGCAACTGTCAAAATCAGTGCCTCAACTGTCCATATCAGTGCCGCAACTATCCAAATCAGTGCCGCAACTGTCCATATCGGTGCCGCAAATGTCCATATCAGTGCCGCAAATCATCCTCAGACTGATACTCAAAAAAGTATCAGTACGAGGATAACTGTTCCTATGAGTGCCGCAACTATCCAAATCAGTGCCTCAACTGTCCATATCAGTACCGCCACTATCCATATCAGAGCCGCAACTATCCATATCAGTGACGCAACTGTCCATATCAGTGCCGCAAATCATCCTCAGACTTATACTCAAAAAAGTATCAGTACGAGGATAACTGTTCCTGAGTGCCGCAACTGTCCATATCAGTGCCGCAACTCTATATTGGCCGATACCGTATATATCGGGTATTTGATTGAACAAGCTTATCTCGGCAATGGAAATAGGTTAGATTTATCCTATTTCCATTGCCGCAACCAAATGTATCGGCTGTTTAGATGAACAAACTTATCTCGCAAATGGAAATAGGTTAGATTCATCCTATTTCCATTGCTGGTGCATGGTGCCGCAACTGTCCTTATCGGTGCCGCAACTGTCCATATCGGTGCGGCAACTGTCCATATCGGTGCCGCAACTATCCATATCAGTGCCGCAACTGTCCTTATCGGTGCTGCAACTGTCCTTATCAGTGCCGCAACTATCCATATCAGTGCCGCAACTGTCCATATCAGTGCCGCAACTGTCCATATCGGTGCCGCAACTATCCATATCGGTGCCGCAAATCATCCTCAGACTGATATTCAAAAAGTATCTGTACGAGGATAACTGTTCCTATGAGTGCCGCAACTATCCATATCAGTGACGCAACTGTCCATAACAGTGCCGCAACTGTCCATATCGGTGCCGCAACTATCCATATCGGTGCCGCAAATCATCCTCAGACTGATACTCAAAAAGTATCAGTACGAGGATAACTGTTCCCTATGAGTGCCGCAACAATCCAAATCAGTGCCTCAACTGTCAATATCAGTGCCGCAACTGTCCATATCGGTGCCGCAACTATCCATATCAGTGCCGCAACTGTCCATAACAGTGCCGCAACTGTCCATATCGGTGCCGCAAATGTCCTTATCAGTGCCGAAAATCATCCTCAGACTGATACTCAAAAAGTATCAGTACGAGGATAACTGTCCATATCGGTGCCGAAACTATCCATATCAGTACCGCAACTGTCCATATCGGTGCCGCAACTGTCCATATCGGTGCCGCAACTGTCAAAATCAGTGCCTCAACTGTCCATATCAGTGCCGCAACTATCCAAATCAGTGCCGCAACTGTCCATATCGGTGCCGCAACTGTCCATATCGGTGCCGCAAATGTCCATATCAGTGCCGCAAATCATCCTCAGACTGATACTCAAAAAAGTGTCAGTACGAGGATAACTGTTCCTATGAGTGCCGCAACTATCCAAATCAGTGCCTCAACTGTTCCTATGAGTGCCGCAACTATCCATATCAGTGACGCAACTGTCCATATCAGTGCCGCAAATCATCCTCAGACTTATACTCAAAAAAGTATCAGTACGAGGATAACTGTTCCTGAGTGCCGCAACTGTCCATATCAGTGCCGCAACTCTATATTGGCCGATACCGTATATATCGGGTATTTGATTGAACAAGCTTATCTCGGCAATGGAAATAGGTTAGATTTATCCTATTTCCATTGCCGCAACCAAATGTATCGGCTGTTTAGATGAACAAACTTATCTCGCAAATGGAAATAGGTTAGATTCATCCTATTTCCATTGCTGGTGCATGGTGCCGCAACTGTCCTTATCGGTGCCGCAACTGTCCATATCGGTGCGGCAACTGTCCATATCGGTGCCGCAACTATCCATATCAGTGCCGCAACTGTCCTTATCGGTGCTGCAACTGTCCTTATCAGTGCCGCAACTATCCATATCAGTGCCGCAACTGTCCATATCAGTGCCGCAACTGTCCATATCGGTGCCGCAAATGTCCATATCAGTGCCGCAACTGTCAATATCAGTGCCGCAACTGTCCATATCAGTGCCGCAACTGTCCTTATCGGTGCTGCAACTGTCCTTATCAGTGCCGCAACTGTCCATATCGGTGCAGCAACTGTCCATATCGGTGCCGCAACTATCCATATCAGTGCGGCAACAGTCCATATCAGTACCGCAACTGTCCATATCGGTGCCGCAAATGAAAATAGGTTAGATTAATCCTATTTCCATTGCCGTAACAAAATGTATCGGCTGGTTAGATGAACAAACTTATCTCGCAAATGGAAATAGGTTAGATTCATCCTATTTCCATTGCTGGTGCATGGTGCCGCAACTATCCATATCAGTGCCGCAACTGTCCATATCGGTGCCGCAACTGTCCATATCGGTGCCGCAACTATCCATATCGGTGCCGCAACTGTCCATATCGGTGCCGCAACTATCCATATCGGTGCCGCAACTGTCAATATCAGTGCCGCAACTGTCAATATCAGTGCCGCAACTGTCCATATCAGTGCCGCAACTATCCATATCGGTGCCGCAACTGTCCATATCGGTGCCGCAACTATCCATATCGGTGCCGCAACTGTCCATATCGGTGCCGCAACTGTCCATATCAGTGCCGCAACTGTCCATATCGGTGCCGCAACTGTCCATATCAGTGCCGCAACTGTCCATATCGGTGCCGCAACTGTCCATATCGGTGCCGCAACTATCCATATCGGTGCCGCAACTATCCATATCGGTGCCGCAACTGTCCATATCGGTGCCGCAACTATCCATATCGGTGCCGCAACTGTCCATATCAGTGCCGCAAATCATCCTCAGACTGATATTCAAAAAAGTATCAGTACGAGGATAACTGTCCCTATGAGTGCCGCAACTATCCATATCAGTGACGCAACTGTCCATATCGGTGCCGCAACTGTCCATATCGGTGCCGCAAATGTCCATATCGGTGCCGCAACTCATCCTCGGACTGATACTCAAAAAAGTATCAGTACGAGGATAACTGTTCCTATGAGTGCCGCAACAATCCAAATCAGTGCCTCAACTGTCAATATCAGTGCCGCAACTGTCCATATCGGTGCCGCAACTATCCATATCAGTGCCGCAACTGTCCATATCAGTGCCGCAACTGTCCATATCGGTGCCGCAAATGTCCTTATCAGTGCCGAAAATCATCCTCAGACTGATACTCAAAAAAGTATCAGTACGAGGATAACTGTCCATATCGGTGCCGAAACTATCCATATCAGTACCGCAACTGTCCATATCGGTGCCGCAACTGTCCATATCGGTGCCGCAACTGTCAAAATCAGTGCCTCAACTGTCCATATCAGTGCCGCAACTATCCAAAATCAGTGCCGCAACTGTCCATATCGGTGCCGCAACTGTCCATATCGGTGCCGCAAATGTCCATATCAGTGCCGCAAATCATCCTCAGACTGATACTCAAAAAGTATCAGTACGAGGATAACTGTTCCTATGAGTGCCGCAACTATCCAAATCAGTGCCTCAACTGTACTCCTATGAGTGCCGCAACTATCCATATCAGTGACGCAACTGTCCATATCAGTGCCGCAAATCATCCTCAGACTTATACTCAAAAAAGTATCAGTACGAGGATAACTGTTCCTGAGTGCCGCAACTGTCCATATCAGTGCCGCAACTCTATATTGGCCGATACCGTATATATCGGGTATTTGATTGAACAAGCTTATCTCGGCAATGGAAATAGGTTAGATTTATCCTATTTCCATTGCCGCAACCAAATGTATCGGCTGTTTAGATGAACAAACTTATCTCGCAAATGGAAATAGGTTAGATTCATCCTATTTCCATTGCTGGTGCATGGTGCCGCAACTGTCCTTATCGGTGCCGCAACTGTCCATATCGGTGCGGCAACTGTCCATATCGGTGCCGCAACTATCCATATCAGTGCCGCAACTGTCCTTATCGGTGCTGCAACTGTCCTTATCAGTGCCGCAACTATCCATATCAGTGCCGCAACTGTCCATATCAGTGCCGCAACTGTCCATATCGGTGCCGCAACTATCCATATCGGTGCCGCAACTGTCAATATCAGTGCCGCAACTGTCCATATCAGTGCCGCAACTGTCCTTATCGGTGCTGCAACTGTCCTTATCAGTGCCGCAACTGTCCATATCGGTGCAGCAACTGTCCATATCGGTGCCGCAACTATCCATATCAGTGCGGCAACAGTCCATATCAGTACCGCAACTGTCCATATCGGTGCCGCAAATGAAAATAGGTTAGATTAATCCTATTTCCATTGCCGTAACAAAATGTATCGGCTGGTTAGATGAACAAACTTATCTCGCAAATGGAAATAGGTTAGATTCATCCTATTTCCATTGCTGGTGCATGGTGCCGCAACTGTCCTTATCGGTGCCGCAACTGTCCATATCGGTGCGGCAACTGTCCATATCGGTGCCGCAACTGTCCATATCGGTGCCGCAACTGTCAAAATCAGTGCCTCAACTGTCCATATCAGTGCCGCAACTATCCAAATCAGTGCCGCAACTGTCCATATCGGTGCCGCAAATGTCCATATCAGTGCCGCAAATCATCCTCAGACTGATACTCAAAAAAGTATCAGTACGAGGATAACTGTTCCCTATGAGTGCCGCAACTATCCAAATCAGTGCCTCAACTGTCCATATCAGTGCCGCAACTATCCATATCAGTGCCGCAACTATCCATATCAGTGCCGCAACTGTCCATATCAGTGCCGCAAATCATCCTCAGACTTATACTCAAAAAGTATCGGTACGAGGATAACTGTTCCTATGAGTGCCGCAACAATCCAAATCAGTGCCTCAACTGTCCATATCAGTGCCGCAACTGTCCATATCGGTGCCGCAACTATCCATATCAGTGCCGCAACTGTCCATAATCAGTGCCGCAACTGTCCATATCGGTGCCGCAAATGTCCTTATCAGTGCCGAAAATCATCCTCAGACTGATACTCAAAAAAGTATCAGTACGAGGATAACTGTCCATATCGGTGCCGAAACTATCCATATCAGTACCGCAACTGTCCATATCGGTGCCGCAACTGTCCATATCGGTGCCGCAACTGTCAAAATCAGTGCCTCAACTGTCCATATCAGTGCCGCAACTATCCAAATCAGTGCCGCAACTGTCCATATCGGTGCCGCAACTGTCCATATCGGTGCCGCAAATGTCCATATCAGTGCCGCAAATCATCCTCAGACTGATACTCAAAAAAGTATCAGTACGAGGATAACTGTTCCTATGAGTGCCGCAACTATCCAAATCAGTGCCTCAACTGTTCCTATGAGTGCCGCAACTATTCATATCAGTGACGCAACTGTCCATATCAGTGCCGCAAATCATCCTCAGACTTATACTCAAAAAAGTATCAGTACGAGGATAACTGTTCCTATGAGTGCCGCAACTGTCAAAATCAGTGCCTCAACTGTCCATATCAGTGCCGCAACTATCCAAATCAGTGCCGCAACTGTCCATATCGGTGCCGCAAATGTCCATATCAGTGCCGCAAATCATCCTCAGACTGATACTCAAAAAAGTATCAGTACGAGGATAACTGTTCCTATGAGTGCCGCAACTATCCAAATCAGTGCCTCAACTGTCCATATCAGTACCGCCACTATCCATATCAGAGCCGCAACTATCCATATCAGTGACGCAACTGTCCATATCAGTGCCGCAAATCATCCTCAGACTTATACTCAAAAAAGTATCAGTACGAGGATAACTGTTCCCTGAGTGCCGCAACTGTCCATATCAGTGCCGCAACTCTATATTGGCCGATACCGTATATATCGGGTATTTGATTGAACAAGCTTATCTCGGCAATGGAAATAGGTTAGATTTATCCTATTTCCATTGCCGCAACCAATGTATCGGCTGTTTAGATGAACAAATTTATCTCGCAAATGGAAATAGGTTAGATTCATCCTATTTCCATTGCTGGTGCATGGTGCCGCAACTGTCCTTATCGGTGCCGCAACTGTCCATATCGGTGCGGCAACTGTCCATATCGGTGCCGCAACTATCCATATCAGTGCCGCAACTGTCCTTATCGGTGCTGCAACTGTCCTTATCAGTGCCGCAACTATCCATATCAGTGACGCAACTGTCCATATCAGTGCCGCAAATCATCCTCAGACTTATACTCAAAAAGTATCAGTACGAGGATAACTGTTCCTGAGTGCCGCAACTGTCCATATCAGTGCCGCAACTCTATATTGGCCGATACCGTATATATCGGGTATTTGATTGAACAAGCTTATCTCGGCAATGGAAATAGGTTAGATTTATCCTATTTCCATTGCCGCAACCAAATGTATCGGTTGTTTAGATGAACAAACTTATCTCGCAAATGGAAATAGGTTAGATTCATCCTATTTCCATTGCTGGTGCATGGTGCCGCAACTGTCCTTATCGGTGCCGCAACTGTCCATATCGGTGCGGCAACTGTCCATATCGGTGCCGCAACTATCCATATCAGTGCCGCAACTGTCCTTATCGGTGCTGCAACTGTCCTTATCAGTGCCGCAACTATCCATATCAGTGCCGCAACTGTCCATATCAGTGCCGCAACTGTCCATATCGGTGCCGCAACTATCCATATCGGTGCCGCAACTGTCAATATCAGTGCCGCAACTGTCCATATCAGTGCCGCAACTGTCCTTATCGGTGCTGCAACTGTCCTTATCAGTGCCGCAACTGTCCATATCGGTGCAGCAACTGTCCATATCGGTGCCGCAACTATCCATATCAGTGCGGCAACAGTCCATATCAGTACCGCAACTGTCCATATCGGTGCCGCAAATGAAAATAGGTTAGATTAATCCTATTTCCATTGCCGTAACAAAATGTATCGGCTGGTTAGATGAACAAACTTATCTCGCAAATGGAAATAGGTTAGATTCATCCTATTTCCATTGCTGGTGCATGGTGCCGCAACTGTCCATATCAGTGCCGCAACTGTCCATATCGGTGCCGCAACTGTCAATATCAGTGCCGCAACTGTCCATATCAGTGCCGAAACTGTCTATAACAGTGCCGCAACTGTTCGTATGAGTGCCGCAACTGTCCATATCAGTGCCGCAACTGTCCATATCAGTGCGGCAACTGTCCATATCAGTGCCGCAACTGTCCATATCGGTGCCGCAACTGTCAATATCAGTGCCGCAACTGTCCATATCAGTGCCGCAACTGTCCATATCGGTGCCGCAACTGTCCATATCAGTGCCGCAACTGTCCATATCGGTGCAGCAACTGTCCATATCGGTGCCGCAACTATCCATATCAGTGCGGCAACAGTCCATATCAGTACCGCAACTGTCCATATCGGTGCCGCAAAATGAAAATAGGTTAGATTAATCCTATTTCCATTGCCGTAACAAAATGTATCGGCTGGTTAGATGAACAAACTTATCTCGCAAATGGAAATAGGTTAGATTCATCCTATTTCCATTGCTGGTGCATGGTGCCGCAACTATCCATATCAGTGCCGCAACTGTCCATATCGGTGCCGCAACTGTCCATATCAGTGCCGCAACTGTCCATATCAGTGCCGCAACTGTCCATAACAGTGCCGCAACTGTCCATATCGGTGCCGCAACTGTCCATATCGGTGCCGCAACTGTCCATATCGGTGCCGCAACTATCCATATCAGTGCCGCAACTGTCCATATCGGTGCCACAAATGGAAATAGGTTAGATTCATCCTATTTCCATTGCCGCAAAACATATGTATCGGCTGTTTGACTGAACAAACTTATCTCGGCCATGGAAATAGGTTAGATTCATCCTATTTCCATTGCCGCAAAACATATGTATCGGCTGTTTGACTGAACAAACTTATTTCGGCCATGGAAATAGGTTAGATTCATCCTATTTCCATTGCCGTTACCAAATGTATCAGCTGTTTAGATGAACAAACTTATCTCGCAAATGGAAATAGGTTAGATTCATCCTATTTCCATTGCTGGTGCATGGTGCCGCAACTGTCCTTATCGGTGCCGCAACTTTCCATATCGGTGCCGCAACTATCCATATCAGTGCCGCAACTTTCCATATCAGTGCCGCAACTGTCCATATCGGTGCCGCAACTGTCCATATCGGTGCCGCAACTATCCATATCAGTGCCGCAACTGTCCATATCGGTGCCGCAACTATCCATATCGGTGCCGCAACTGTCCATATCAGTGCCGCAACTGTCCATATCAGTGCCGCAACTGTCCATATCGGTGCCTCTACTGTCCATATCAGTGCCGCAACTGTCCATATCAGTGCCGCAACTGTCCATATCAGTACCGCAACTGTCCATATCGGTGCCACAAATGGAAATAGGTTAGATTCATCCTATTTCCATTGCCGCAAAACATATGTATCGGCTGTTTGACTGAACAAACTTATCTCGGCCATGGAAATAGGTTAGATTCATCCTATTTCCATTGCTGGTGCATGGTGCCGCAACTGTCCATATCGGTGCCGCAACTGTCCATATCGGTGCCGCAACTGTCCATATCGGTGCCGCAACTATCCATATCAGTGCCGCAACTGTCCATATCAGTGCCGCAACTGTCCATATCGGTGCCGCAAATGGAAATAGGTTAGATTCATCCTATTTCCATTGCCGCAAACCATATGAATCGGCTGTTTGACTAAACAAACTTATCTCGGCCATGGAAATAGGTTAGATTCATCCTATTTCCATTGCCGTAACCAAATGTATCGGCTGTTTAGATGAACAAACTTATCTCGCAAATGGAAATAGGTTAGATTCATTCTATTTCCATTGCGGCAAACTCGTATGAATCGGCTATTTGATTGAACAAGCTTATCTCGGCCATGGAAATAGGTTAGATTCATCCTATTTCCATTGCCGCAAAACATATGTATCGGCTGTTTGACTGAACAAACTTATTTCGGCCATGGAAATAGGTTAGATTCATCCTATTTCCATTGCTGGTGCATGGTGCCGCAACTGTCCATATCAGTGCCGCAACTGTCCATATCGGTGCCGCAACTGTCCATATCGGTGCCGCAACTATCCATATCAGTGCCGCAACTGTCCATATCAGTGCCGCAACTGTCCATATCGGTGCCGCAAATGGAAATAGTTAGATTCATCCTATTTCAGTGCCGCAAACCATCATCAATCGGCTGTTTGACTAAACAAACTTATTGGCCAGGAAATAGGTTAGATTCTTCCTATTTCATTGCCGCAACTAACCAAATCAGTGCCTCGGCTGTTCCTATGAGTGCCGCAACTAAACTTATCAGTGCCGCAACTGTCCATATCAGTGCCGCAAATCATCCTCAGACTGATACTCAAAAAAGTATCAGTACGAGGATAACTGTTCCTATGAGTGCCGCAACTGTCCATATCAGCGCCGCAACTCTATATTGGCCGATACCGTATATATCGGCTATTTGATTGAACAAGCTTATCTCGGCCATGGAAATAGGTTAGATTCATCCTATTTCCATTGCCGCAACCAAATGTATCGGCTGTTTAGATGAACAAACTTATCTCGCAAATGGAAATAGGTTAGATTCATCCTATTTCCATTGCTGGTGCATGGTGCCGCAACTGTCCATATCGGTGCCGCAACTGTCCATATCGGTGCCGCAACTGTCCATATCGGTGCCGCAACTGTCCATATCAGTGCCGCAACTGTCCATATCAGTGCCGCAACTGTCCATATCGGTCCAAATGTCCATATCAGTGCCGCAAATCATCCTCAGACTGATACTCAAAAAAGTATCAGTACGAGGATAACTGTTCCTATGAGTGCCGCAACTATCCATATCAGTGCCGCAACTGTCCATATCAGTGCCGCAACTGTCCATATCGGTGCCGCAACTATCCATATCGGTGCCGCAAATCATCCTCAGACTGATACTCAAAAAAGTATCAGTACGGGTAACTGTTCTATGAGTGCCGCAACTGTCCAAATCGGTGCCGCAACTGTCCATATCAGTGCCGCAACTGTCCATATCAGTGCCGCAACTGTCCATATCAGTGCCGCAACTGTCCATATCGGTGCCGCAACTGTCCATATCGGTGCCGCAACTGTCCATATCAGTGCCGCAACTCATCCTCAGACTGATACTCAAAAAAGTATCAGTACGAGGATAACTGTCCATATCGGTGCCGAAACTATCCATATCAGTAACGCAACTGTCCATATCGGTGCCGCAACTGTCCATATCGGTGCCGCAACTGTCCAAATCAGTGCCTCAACTGTCCATATCAGTGCCGCAACTATCCATATCAGTGCCGCAACTGTCCATATCGGTGCCGCAAATGTCCATATCAGTGCCGCAAATCATCCTCAGACTGATACTCAAAAAAGTATCAGTACGAGGATAACTGTTCCTATGAGTGCCGCAACTATCCAAATCAGTGCCTCAACTGTCCATATCAGTGCCGCCACTATCCATATAGTGCGAACTATCCATATCAGTGGAATGTCCATATCATGCAAATCATCCTGTTATACTCAGCTCGCAGTGCCGCAACTGTCCATATCAGTGCCGCAACTCTATATTGGCCGATACCGTATATATCGGGTATTTGATTGAACAAGCTTATCTCGGCAATGGAAATAGGTTAGATTTATCCTATTTCCATTGCCGCAACCAAATGTATCGGCTGTTTAGATGAACAAACTTATCTCGCAAATGGAAATAGGTTAGATTCATCCTATTTCCATTGCTGGTGCATGGTGCCGCAACTGTCCTTATCGGTGCCGCAACTGTCCATATCGGTGCGGCAACTGTCCATATCGGTGCCGCAACTATCCATATCAGTGCCGCAACTGTCCTTATCGGTGCTGCAACTGTCCTTATCAGTGCCGCAACTATCCATATCAGTGCCGCAACTGTCCATATCGGTGCCGCAACTGTCCATATCGGTGCCGCAACTATCCATATCGGTGCCGCAACTGTCCATATCGGTGCCGCAACTATCCATATCGGTGCCACAACTGTCAATATCAGTGCCGCAACTGTCAATATCAGTGCCGCAACTATCCATATCAGTGCCGCAACTATCCATATCAGTGCCGCAACTGTCCATATCGGTGCCGCAACTATCCATATCGGTGCCGCAACTGTCAATATCAGTGCCGCAACTGTC
Source organism: Rhizoglyphus robini (assembly GCA_023373905.1). Taxonomy (NCBI): domain Eukaryota; kingdom Metazoa; phylum Arthropoda; class Arachnida; order Sarcoptiformes; family Acaridae; genus Rhizoglyphus; species Rhizoglyphus robini. The sequence continues at coordinate 28,036 of JAKIJQ010000421.1, forward strand.
AATATCAGTGCCGCAACTGTCCTTATCAGTGCCGCAACTGTCCATATCGGTGCCGCAACTGTCCATATCGGTGCCGCAACTATCCATATCGGTGCCGCAACTATCCATATCAGTGCCGCAACTGTCCATATCGGTGCCGCAACTGTCCATATCGGTGCCGCAACTGTCCATATCGGTGCCGCAACTGTCCATATCAGTGCCGCAACTGTCCATATCAGTGCCGCAACTTTCCATATCAGTGGCGCAACTATCCATATCAGTGCCTCAACTGTCCATATCGGTGCCGCAAATGTCCTTATCAGTGCCGCAAATCATCCTCAGACTGATATTCAAAAAAGTATCAGTACGAGGATAACTGTCCATATCGGTGCCGAAACTATCCATATCAGTAACGCAACTGTCCATATCGGTGCCGCAACTATCCATATCAGTGCCGCAACTATCAATATCAGTGCCGCAACTGTCCATATCAGTGCCGCAACTGTCCAAATCGGTGCCGCAACTGTCCATATCGGTGCCGCAACTGTCCATATCGGTGCCGCAAATGTCCATATCAGTGCCGCAAATCATCCTCAGACTGATACTCAAAAAGTATCAGTACGAGGATAACTGTTCCTATGAGTGCCGCAACTATCCAAATCAGTGCCTCAACTGTTCCTATGAGTGCCGCAACTATCCATATCAGTGACGCAACTGTCCATATCAGTGCCGCAAATCATCCACAGACTTATACTCAAAAAAGTATCAGTACGAGGATAACTGTTCCTGGAGTGCCGCAACTGTCCATATCAGTGCCGCAACTCTATATTGGCCGATACCGTATATTATCGGGTATTTGATTGAACAAGTTTTTTTCCCGTCGGCCATTGGGGATGGAATTGGTTAGATTTTTTTTATATAAATTTTTTTTTTTTTTTGCGCCTTTTCCATATTTTTTGGCTGTTTTTAGGAACGAAAACCTTATCTCGCAAATGGGAAATAGGGTTAGATTCATCCTATTTCCATTGGGCTGGCTGCATGAGTGCCGCAACTATCCATATCGGTGCCGCAACTGTCCATATCAGTGCCGCAACTGTCCATATCAGTGCCGCAACTATCCATATCAGTGCCGCAACTGTCCATATCAGTGCCGCAACTGTCCATATCGGTGCCGCAACTATCCATATCGGTGCCGCAACTGTCCATATCATGCCTCAGTACTGATACTCATATCGGTGCTGCAACTGTCCTTATCAGTGCCGCAACTGTCCATATCGGTGCAGCAACTGTCCATATCGGTGCCGCAACTATCCATATCGGTGCCGCAACTGTCAATATCAGTGCCGCAACTGTCCATATCAGTGCCGCAACTTTCCATATCAGTGGCGCAACTATCCAATTCAGTGCCTCAACTGTCCATATCGGTGCCGCAAATGTCCTTATCAGTGCCGCAAATCATCCTCAGACTGATATTCAAAAAAGTATCTGTACGAGGATAACTGTTCCTATGAGTGCCGCAACTATCCATATCAGTGACGCAACTGTCCATAACAGTCTTGCCGCAACTGTCCATATCGGTGCCGCAACTATCCATATCGGTGCCGCAAATCATCCTCAGACTGATACTCAAAAAGTATCAGTACGAGGATAACTGTTCCTATGAGTGCCGCAACAATCCAAATCAGTGCCTCAACTGTTCCTATGAGTGCCGCAACTATCCATATCAGTGCCGCCACTGTCCATATCAGTGCCGCAACTGCCATATCGTGCCTACCGCAAACCCTATCCATATCAGTGCCGCAACTGTCCATAACAGTGCCGCAACTGTCCATATCGGTGCCGCAAATGTCCTTATCAGTGCCGAAAATCATCCTCAGACTGATACTCAAAAAAGTATCAGTACGAGGATAACTGTCCATATCGGTGGCGAAACTATCCATATCAGTACCGCAACTGTCCATATCGGTGCCGCAACTGTCCATATCGGTGCCGCAACTGTCAAAATCAGTGCCTCAACTGCCCATATCAGTGCCGCAACTATCCAAATCAGTGCCGCAACTGTCCATATCGGTGCCGCAACTGTCCATATCGGTGCCGCAAATGTCCATATCAGTGCCGCAAATCATCCTCAGACTGATACTCAAAAAAGTATCAGTACGAGGATAACTGTTCCTATGAGTGCCGCAACTATCCAAATCAGTGCCTCAACTGTTCCTATGAGTGCCGCAACTATCCATATCAGTGCCGCAACTGTCCATATCAGTGCCGCAACTCTATATTGGCCGATACCGTATATATCGGGTATTTGATTGAACAAACTTATCTCGCAAATGGAAATAGGTTAGATTCATCCTATTTCCATTGCTGGTGCATGGTGCCGCAACTGTCCTTATCGGTGCCGCAACTGTCCATATCGGTGCGGCAACTGTCCATATCGGTGCCGCAACTATCCATATCAGTGCCGCAACTGTCCTTATCGGTGCTGCAACTGTCCTTATCAGTGCCGCAACTATCCATATCAGTGCCGCAACTGTCCATATCAGTGCCGCAACTGTCCATATCGGTGCCGCAACTATCCATATCGGTGCCGCAACTGTCAATATCAGTGCCGCAACTGTCCATATCAGTGCCGCAACTGTCCTTATCGGTGCTGCAACTGTCCTTATCAGTGCCGCAACTGTCCATATCGGTGCCGCAACTGTCAAAATCAGTGCCTCAACTGCCCATATCAGTGCCGCAACTATCCATATCAGTGCGGCAACAGTCCATATCAGTACCGCAACTGTCCATATCGGTGCCGCAAATGAAAATAGGTTAGATTAATCCTATTTCCATTGCCGTAACAAAATGTATCGGCTGGTTAGATGAACAAACTTATCTCGCAAATGGAAATAGGTTAGATTCATCCTATTTCCATTGCTGGTGCATGGTGCCGCAACTATCCATATCAGTGCCGCAACTGTCCATATCGGTGCCGCAACTGTCAATATCAGTGCCGCAATTGTCCATATGAGTGCCGCAACTGTCTATAACAGTGCCGCAACTGTCCATATCGGTGCCGCAACTGTCCATATCGGTGCCGCAACTATCCATATCGGTGCCGCAATTATCTATATCAGTGCCGCAACTGTCCATATCGGTGCCGCAAATGGAAATAGGTTAGATTCATTCTATTTCCATTGCGGCAAACCGTATGAATCGGCTGTTTGACTAATCAAACTTATCTCGGCCATGGAAATAGGTTATATTCATCCTATTTAAATTGTCGCAACCATATGTGTCGGCTGTTTGACTGAACAAACTTATCTCGGCCATGGAAATAGGTTAGATTCATCCTATTTCCATTGCCGTTACCAAATGTATCGGCTGTTTAGATAAACAAACTTATCTCGCAAATGGAAATAGGTTAGATTCATCCTATTTCCATTGCTGGTGCATGGTGCCGCAACTGTCCTTATCGGTGCCGCAACTTTCCATATCGGTGCCGCAACTATCCATATCAGTACCGCAACTGTCCATAATGGTGCCGCAACTGTCCATATCGGTGCTGCAACTATCCATATCGGTGCCGCAACTATCCATATCAGTACCGCAACTGTCCATATCGGTGCCGCAACTGTCCATATCGGTGCTGCAACTATCCATATCGGTGCCGCAACTATCCATATCAGTGCCGCAACTGTCCATATCGGTGCCGCAACTATCCATATCGGTGCCGCAACTGTCAATATCAGTGCCGCAACTGTCATTATCAGTGCCGCAACTGTCCATATCGGTGCCGCAACTGTCCATATCGGTGCCGCAACTATCCATATCAGTGCCGCAACTATCCATATCAGTGCCGCAACTGTCCATATCGGTGCCGCAAATGGAAATAGGTTAGATTCATCCTGTTTCCATTGCGGCAAATCATATGAATCGGCTGTTTGACTAAACAAACTTATCTCGGCCATGGAAATAGGTTAGATTCATCCTATTTCCATTGCGGCAAACCATATGAATCGGCTGTTTGACTAAACAAACTTATCTCGGCCATGGAAATAGGTTAGATTCATCCTATTTCCATTGCCGCAACCATATGTATCGGCTGTTTGACTGAACAAACTTATCTAGGCCAAGGAAATAGGTTAGATTCATCCTATTTCCATTGCTGGTGCATGGTACCGGAACTGTCCATATCGGTGCCGCAACTCTATATTGGCCGATACCGTATATATCGGCTATTTGATTGAACAAGCTTATCTCGGCCATGGAAATAGGTTAGATTCATCCTATTTCCATTGACGCAACCAAATGTATCGGCTGTTTAGATGAACAAACTTATCTCGCAAATGGAAATAGGTTAGATTCATCCTATTTCCATTGCTGGTGCATGGTACCGCAACTGTCCATATCGGTGCCGCAACTGTCCATATCGGTGCCGCAACTATCCATATCAGTGCCGCAACTGTCCATATCAGTGCCGCAACTGTCCATATCGGTGCCGCAACTGTCCATAACAGTGCCGCAAATCATCCTCAGACTGATACTCAGAAAAGTATCAGTACGAGGATAACTGTTCCTATGAGTGCCGCAACTATCCATATCAGTGCCGCAACTGTCCATATCGGTGCCGCAACTATCCATATCAGTGCCGCAACTGTCCATATCGGTGCCGCAACTATCCATAACGGTGCCGCAACTGTCAATATCAGTGCCGCAACTGTCCATATCGGTGCCGCAACTATCCATATCGGTGCCGCAACTATCCATATCAGTGCCGCAACTGTCCATATCGGTGCCGCAACTATCCATATCAGTGCCGCAACTGTCCATATCGGTGCCGCAACTATCCATATCGGTGCCGCAACTGTCCATAACAGTGCCGCAAATCATCCTCAGACTGATACTCAGAAAAGTATCAGTACGAGGATAACTGTTCCTATGAGTGCCGCAACTGTCCATATCAGTGCCGCAACTGTCCATATCGGTGCCGCAACTATCCATATCAGTGCCGCAACTGTCCATATCAGTGCCGCAACTCTATATTGGCCGATACCGTATATATCGGGTATTTGATTGAACAAGCTTATCTCGGCAATGGAAATAGTTTAGATTTATCCTATTTCCATTGCCGTAACCAAATGTATCGGCTGTTTAAATGAACAAACTTATCTCGCAAATGGAAATAGGTTAGATTCATCCTATTTCCATTGCTGGCGCATGGTGCCGCAACTGTCCATATCGGTGCCGCAACTGTCCATATCGGTGCCGCAACTGTCCATATCGGTGCCGCAACTATCCATATCAGTGCCGCAACTGTCCATATCGGTGCCGCAACTGTCCATATCAGTGCCGCAACTATCCATATCAGTGCCGCAACTGTCCATATCAGTGCCGCAACTGTCCATATCGGTGCCGCAACTATCCATATCGGTGCCGCAACTGTCAATATCAGTGCCGCAACTGTCCATATCAGTGCCGCAACTGTCCTTATCGGTGCTGCAACTGTCCTTATCAGTGCCGCAACTGTCCATATCGGTGCAGCAACTGTCCATATCGGTGCCGCAACTATCCATATCAGTGCGGCAACAGTCCATATCAGTGCCGCAACTGTCCATATCGGTGCCGCAAATGGAAATAGGTTAGATTCATCCTATTTCCATTGCGGCAACCATATGAATCGGCTGTTTGAATAAACAAACTTATCTCGCAAATGGAAATAGGTTAGATTCATCCTATTTCCATTGCTGGTGCATGGTGCCGCAACTATCCATATCAGTGCCGCAACTGTCCATATCGGTGCCGCAACTGTCCATATCAGTGCCGCAACTGTCCATATCAGTGCCGCAACTGTCCATATCAGTGCCGCAACTGTCCATATCGGTGCCGCAACTGTCCATATCGGTGCCGCAACTATCCATATCGGTGCCGCAATTATCTATATCAGTGCCGCAACTGTCCATATCGGTGCCGCAAATGGAAATAGGTTAGATTCATCCTATTTCCATTGCGGCAAACCGTATGAATCGGCTGTTTGACTAATCAAACTTATCTCGGCCATGGAAATAGGTTATATTCATCCTATTTAAATTGCCGCAACCATATGTGTCGGCTGTTTGACTGAACAAACTTATCTCGGCCATGGAAATAGGTTAGATTCATCCTATTTCCATTGCCGTTACCAAATGTATCGGCTGTTTAGATAAACAAACTTATCTCGCAAATGGAAATAGGTTAGATTCATCCTATTTCCATTGCTGGTGCATGGTGCCGCAACTGTCCTTATCGGTGCCGCAACTTTCCATATCGGTGCCGCAACTATCCATATCAGTACCCCAACTGTCCATATCGGTGCCGCAACTGTCCATATCAGTGCTGCAACTATCCATATCGGTGCCGCAACTATCCATATCAGTGCCGCAACTGTCCATATCGGTGCCGCAACTATCCATATCGGTGCCGCAACTGTCAATATCAGTGCCGCAACTGTCATTATCAGTGCCGCAACTGTCCATATCGGTGCCGAAACTGTCCATATCGGTGCCGCAACTATCCATATCAGTGCCGCAAAAGTCCATATCAGTACCGCAACTGTCCATATCGGTGCCGCAACTGTCCATATCGGTGCCGCAACTATCCATATCGGTGCCGCAATTATCTATATCAGTGCCGCAACTGTCCATATCGGTGCCGCAAATGGAAATAGGTTAGATTCATCCTATTTCCATTGCGGCAAACCGTATGAATCGGCTGTTTGACTAATCAAACTTATCTCGGCCATGGAAATAGGTTATATTCATCCTATTTAAATTGCCGCAACCATATGTGTCGGCTGTTTGACTGAACAAACTTATCTCGGCCATGGAAATAGGTTAGATTCATCCTATTTCCATTGCCGTTACCAAATGTATCGGCTGTTTAGATAAACAAACTTATCTCGCAAATGGAAATAGGTTAGATTCATCCTATTTCCATTGCTGGTGCATGGTGCCGCAACTGTCCTTATCGGTGCCGCAACTTTCCATATCGGTGCCGCAACTATCCATATCAGTACCGCAACTGTCCATATCGGTGCCGCAACTGTCCATATCGGTGCTGCAACTATCCATATTGGTGCCGCAACTATCCATATCAGTGCCGCAACTGTCCATATCGGTGCCGCAACTATCCATATCGGTGCCGCAACTGTCAATATCAGTGCCGCAACTGTCATTATCAGTGCCGCAACTGTCCATATCGGTGCCGAAACTGTCCATATCGGTGCCGCAACTATCCATATCAGTGCCGCAAAAGTCCATATCAGTACCGCAACTGTCCATATCGGTGCCGCAAATGGAAATAGGTTAGATTCATCCTATTTCCATTGCGGCAAATCATATGAATCGGCTGTTTGACTAAACAAACTTATCTCGGCCATGGAAATAGGTTAGATTCATCCTATTTCCATTGCGGCAAACCATATGAATCGGCTGTTTGACTAAACAAACTTATCTCGGCCATGGAAATAGGTTAGATTCATCCTATTTCCATTGCCGCAACCATATGTATCGGCTGTTTGACTGAACAAACTTATCTAGGCCAAGGAAATAGGTTAGATTCATCCTATTTCCATTGCTAGCGCATGGTACCGGAACTGTCCATATCGGTGCCGCAACTCTCTATATTGGCCGATACCGTATATATCGGCTATTTGATTGAACAAAGCTTATCTCGGCCATGGAAATAGGTTAGATTCATCCTATTTCCATTGCCGCATCCATATGTATCGGCTGTTTGACTGAACAAACTTATCTAGGCCAAGGAAATAGGTTAGATTCATCCTATTTCCATTGCTGGTGCATGGTACCGGAACTGTCCATATCGGTGCCGCAACTCTATATTGGCCGATACCGTATATATCGGCTATTTGATTGAACAAGCTTATCTCGGCCATGGAAATAGGTTAGATTCATCCTATTTCCATTGCCGCAACCAAACTGTATCGGCTGTTTAGATGAACAAACTTATCTCGCAAATGGAAATAGGTTAGATTCATCCTATTTCCATTGCTGGTGCATGGTACCGCAACTGTCCATATCGGTGCCGCAACTGTCCATATCGGTGCCGCTACTATCCATATCAGTGCCGCAACTGTCCATAACAGTGCCGCAACTGTCCATATCGGTGCCGCAAATGTCCTTATCAGTGCCGCAAATCATCCTCAGACTGATACTCAAAAAAGGACTACGAGGATCGAAAAAAATCAGTACGAGGATAACTGTTCCTATGAGTGCCGCAACTATCCAAATCAGTGCCGTAACTGTCCATATCGGTGCCGCAACTATCCATATCGGTGCCGCAACTGTCAATATCAGTGCCGCAACTGTCCATATTGGTGCCGCAACTGTCCATATCGGTGCCGCAAATGTCCATATCAGTGCCGAAAATCATCCTCAGACTGATACAATGAGCATTAGAAAACGGGTGCAAAATGTGGTAGAACATGACTATTTACCATCATGGGATCGGTATCTATTAGACACTTTAATTAGCCAAAATGATCAAATTCACTGGGCACACCTTTTCTATGATATGAAAATTAGTTAGAAAGAAGAGGTTTCGAAATCTCACTGGGTACACCTTTTCTATGATATGAAAATTAGTTAGAAAGAAGAGGTTCATCAAATTCACTGGGCACACCTTTTCTATGATATGAAAATTAGTTAGAAAGAAGAAGTTCATCAAATTCACTGGGCACACCTTTTCTATGATATGAAAATTAGTTAGAAAGAAGAGGTTTCGAAATCTCACTGGGTACACCTTTTCTATGATATGAAAATTAGTTAGAAAAAAGAGGTTTCGAAATCTCACTGGGTACACCTTTTCTATGATATGAAAATTAGTTAGAAAGAAGAGGTTCATCAAATTCACTGTTCACACCTTTTCTATGATATGAAAATTAGTTAGAAAGAAGAAGTTCATCAAATTCACTGGGCACACCTTTTTCTATGATATGAAAATTAGTTAGAAAGAAGAGGTTTCGAAATCTCACTGGGTACACCTTTTCTATGATATGAAAATTAGTTAGAAAGAAGAGGTTCATCAAATTCACTGGGCACACCTTTTCTATGATATGAAAATTAGTTAGAAAGAAGAGGTTTCGAAATCTCACTGGGTACACCTTTTCTATGATATGAAAATTAGTTAGAAAGAAGAGGTTCATCAAATTCACTGGGCACACCTTTTCTATGATATGAAAATTAGTTAGAAAGAAGAGGTTTCGAAATCTCACTGGGTACACCTTTTCTATGATATGAAAATTAGTTAGAAAGAAGAGGTTTCGAAATCTCACTGGGTACACCTTTTCTATGATATGAAAATTAGTTAGAAAGAAGAGGTTCATCAAATTCACTGGGCACACCTTTTCTATGATATGAAAATTAGTTAGAAAGAAGAGGTTCATCAAATTCACTGGGCACAACTTTTCTATGATATGAAAATTAGTTAGAAAGAAGAGGTTCATCAAATTCACTGGGCACACCTTTTCTATGATATGAAAATTAGTTAGAAAGAAGAGGTTTCGAAATCTCACTGGGTACACCTTTTCTATGATATGAAAATTAGTTAGAAAGAAGAGGTTTCACAAATCTCACTGGGCACACCTTTTCTATGATATGAAAATTAGTTAGAAAGAAGAGGTTTCGAAATCTCACTGGGTACACCTTTTCTATGATATGAAAATTAGTTAGAAAGAAGAGGTTCATCAAATTCACTGGGCACACCTTTTCTATGATATGAAAATTAGTTAGAAAGAAGAGGTTCATCAAATTCACTGGTCACACCTTTTCTATGATATGAAAATTAGTTAGAAAAGAAGAGGTTCATCAAATTCACTGGGCACACCTTTTCTATGATATGAAAATTAGTTAGAAAGAAGAGGTTCATCAAATTCACTGGGCACACCTTTTCTATGATATGAAAATTAGTTAGAAAGAAGAGGTTCATCAAATTCACTGGGCACACCTTTTCTATAATATGAAAATTAGTTAGAAAGAAGAGGTTTATCAAATTCACTGGGCACACCTTTTCTATGATATGAAAATTAGTTAGAAAGAAGAGGTTCATCAAATTCACTGGGCACACCTTTTCTATAATATGAAAATTAGTTAGAAAGAAGAGGTTTCGAAATCTCACTGGGTACACCTTTTCTATGATATGAAAATTAGTTAGAAAGAAGAGGTTCATCAAATTCACTGGGCACACCTTTTCTATGATATGAAAATTAGTTAGAAAGAAGAGGTTCATCAAATTCACTGGGCACACCTTTTCTATAATATGAAAATTAGTTAGAAAGAAGAGGTTTATCAAATTCACTGGGCACACCTTTTCTATGATATGAAAATTAGTTAGAAAGAAGAGGTTCATCAAATTCACTGGGCACACCTTTTCTATGATATGAAAATTAGTTAGAAAGAAGAGGTTTCAAAATCTCACTGGGTACACCTTTTCTATGATATGAAAATTAGTTAGAAAGAAGAGGTTCATCAAATTCACTGGGCACACCTTTTTCTATGATATGAAAATTAGTTAGAAAGAAGAGGTTTCGAAATCTCACTGGGTACACCTTTTTCTATGATATGAAAATTAGTTAGAAAGAAGAGGTTTCGAAATCTCACTGGGTACACCTTTTCTATGATATGAAAATTAGTTAGAAAGAAGAGGTTCATCAAATTCACTGGGCACACCTTTTCTATGATATGAAAATTAGTTAGAAAGAAGAGGTTCATCAAATTCACTGGGCACACCTTTTCTATGATATGAAAATTAGTTAGAAAGAAGAGGTTCATCAAATTCACTGGGCACACCTTTTCTATGATATGAAAATTAGTTAGAAAGAAGAGGTTTCGAAATCTCACTGGGTACACCTTTTCTATGATATGAAAATTAGTTAGAAAGAAGAGGTTTCACAAATCTCACTGGGCACACCTTTTCTATGATATGAAAATTAGTTAGAAAGAAGAGGTTTCGAAATCTCACTGGGTACACCTTTTCTATGATATGAAAATTAGTTAGAAAGAAGAGGTTCATCAAATTCACTGGGCACACCTTTTCTATGATATGAAAATTAGTTAGAAAGAAGAGGTTCATCAAATTCACTGGTCACACCTTTTCTATGATATGAAAATTAGTTAGAAAGAAGAGGTTCATCAAATTCACTGGGCACACCTTTTCTATGATATGAAAATTAGTTAGAAAGAAGAGGTTCATCAAATTCACTGGGCACACCTTTTCTATGATATGAAAATTAGTTAGAAAGAAGAGGTTCATCAAATTCACTGGGCACACCTTTTCTATAATATGAAAATTAGTTAGAAAGAAGAGGTTTATCAAATTCACTGGGCACACCTTTTCTATGATATGAAAATTAGTTAGAAAGAAGAGGTTCATCAAATTCACTGGGCACACCTTTTCTATAATATGAAAATTAGTTAGAAAGAAGAGGTTTCGAAATCTCACTGGGTACACCTTTTCTATGATATGAAAATTAGTTAGAAAGAAGAGGTTCATCAAATTCACTGGGCACACCTTTTCTATGATATGAAAATTAGTTAGAAAGAAGAGGTTCATCAAATTCACTGGGCACACCTTTTCTATAATATGAAAATTAGTTAGAAAGAAGAGGTTTATCAAATTCACTGGGCACACCTTTTCTATGATATGAAAATTAGTTAGAAAGAAGAGGTTCATCAAATTCACTGGGCACACCTTTTCTATGATATGAAAATTAGTTAGAAAGAAGAGGTTTCAAAATCTCACTGGGTACACCTTTTCTATGATATGAAAATTAGTTAGAAAGAAGAGGTTCATCAAATTCACTGGGCACACCTTTTCTATGATATGAAAATTAGTTAGAAAGAAGAGGTTTCACAAATCTCACTGGGCACACCTTTTCTATGATATGAAAATTAGTTAGAAAGAAGAGGTTCATCAAATTCACTGGGCACACCTTTTCTATAATATGAAAATTAGTTAGAAAGAAGAGGTTTCGAAATCTCACTGGGTACACCTTTTCTATGATATGAAAATTAGTTAGAAAGAAGAGGTTCATCAAATTCACTGGGCACACCTTTTCTATGATATGAAAATTAGTTAGAAAGAAGAGGTTTCGAAATCTTACTGGGTACACCTTTTCTATGATATGAAAATTAGTTAGAAAGAAGAGGTTCATCAAATTCACTGGGCACACCTTTTCTATGATATGAAAATTAGTTAGAAAGAAGAGGTTCATCAAATTCACTGGGCACACCTTTTCTATGATATGAAAATTAGTTTGAAAGAAGAGGTTCATCAAATTCACTGGGCACACCTTTTCTATGATATGAAAATTAGTTAGAAAGAAGAGGTTTCGAAATCTCACTGGGTACACCTTTTCTATGATATGAAAATTAGTTAGAAAGAAGAGGTTTCGAAATCTCACTGGGTACACCTTTTCTATAATATGAAAATTAGTTAGAAAGAAGAGGTTCATCAAATTCACTGGGCACACCTTTTCTATGATATGAAAATTAGTTTGAAAGAAGAGGTTCATCAAATTCACTGGGCACACCTTTTCTATGATATGAAAATTGTTTATAAAGAAGAGGTTTCGAAATCTCACTGGGTACACCTTTTCTATAATATGAAAATTAGTTAGAAAGAAGAGGTTTCGAAATCTCACTGGGTACACCTTTTCTATGATATGAAAATTAGTTAGAAAGAAGAGGTTTCGAAATCTCACTGGGTACACCTTTTCTATAATATGAAAATTAGTTAGAAAGAAGAGGTTCATCAAATTCACTGGGCACACCTTTTCTATGATATGAAAATTAGTTTGAAAGAAGAGGTTCATCAAATTCACTGGGCACACCTTTTCTATGATATGAAAATTGTTTATAAAAGAAGAGGTTTCGAAATCTCACTGGGTACACCTTTTCTATAATATGAAAATTAGTTAGAAAGAAGAGGTTTCGAAATCTCACTGGGTACACCTTTTCTATGATATGAAAATTAGTTAGAAAGAAGAGGTTTCGAAATCTCACTGGGTACACCTTTTCTATAATATGAAAATTAGTTAGAAAGAAGAGGTTCATCAAATTCACTGGGCACACCTTTTCTATGATATGAAATTTAGTTAGAAAGAAGAGGTTCACCAAATTCACTGGGCACACCTTTTCTATGATATGAAAATTAGTTAGAAAGAAGAGGTTCATCAAATTCACTGGGCACACCTTTTCTATGATATGAAAATTAGTTAGAAAGAAGAGGTTCATCAAATTCACTGGGCACACCTTTTCTATGATATGAAAATTAGTTAGAAAGAAGAGGTTTCGAAATCTCACTGGGTACACCTTTTCTATAATATGAAAATTAGTTAGAAAGAAGAGGTTTCGAAATCTCACTGGGTACACCTTTTCTATGATATGAAAATTAGTTAGAAAGAAGAGGTTCATCAAATTCACTGGGCACACCTTTTCTATGATATGAAAATTAGTTAGAAAGAAGAGGTTCATCAAATTCACTGGGCACACCTTTTCTATAATATGAAAATTAGTTAGAAAGAAGAGGTTTCGAAATCTCACTGGGTACACCTTTTCTATGATATGAAAATTGTTTATAAAGAAGAGGTTTCGAAATCTTACTAGGTACACCTTTTCTATGATATGAAAATTAGTTAGAAAGAAGAGGTTCATCAAATTCACTGGGCACACCTTTTCTATGATATGAAAATTAGTTAGAAAGAAGAGGTTTCGAAATCTTACTGGGTACACCTTTTCTATGATATGAAAATTAGTTAGAAAGAAGAGGTTCATCAAATTCACTGGGCACACCTTTTCTATGATATGAAAATTAGTTAGAAAGAAGAGGTTCATCAAATTCACTGGGCACACCTTTTCTATGATATGAAAATTAGTTTGAAAGAAGAGGTTCATCAAATTCACTGGGCACACCTTTTCTATGATATGAAAATTAGTTAGAAAGAAAAGGTTCATCAAATTCACTGGGCACACCTTTTTTGATTGCTATTTGATTGAACAAGCTTATCTCGGCCATGGAAATAGGTTAGATTCATCCTATTTCCATTGCTGGTGCATGGTGCCGCAACTGTCCATATCGGTGCCGCAACTGTCCATATCGGTGCCGCAACTATCCATATCAGTGCCGCAACTGTCCATATCGGTGCCGCAACTGTCCATATCGGTGCCGCAACTATCCATATCAGTGCCGCAAATCATCCTCAGACTGATACTCAAAAAAGTATCAGTACGAGGATAACTGTTCCTATGAGTGCCGCAACTATCCAAATCAGTGCCGCAACTGTCCATATTGGTGCCGCAACTTTCCATATCAGTGCCGCAACTGTCCATATCGGTGCCGCAACTGTCAATATCAGTGCCGCAACTGTCCATATCAGTGCCGCAACTGTCCATATCGGTGCCGCAACTGTCCATATCGGTGCCGCAAATGTCCATATCAGTGCCGCAAATCATCCTCAGACTGATACTCAAAAAAGTATCACTACGAGAATAACTGTTCCTATGAGTGCCGCAACTATCCAAATCAGTGCTTCAACTGTCCATATCGGTGCCGCAACTGTCCATATCGGTGCCGCAAATGTCCATATCAGTGCCGAAAATCATCCTCAGACTGATACTCAAAAGTATCAGTACGAGGATAACTGTTCCTATGAGTGCCGCAACTATCCAAATCAGTGCCTCAATTGTCCATATCAGTACCGCCACTATCCATATCAGTGCCGCAACTGTCCATATCGGTGCCGCAAATGGAAATAGGTTAGATTCATCCTATTTCCATTGCGGCAACCATATGAATCGGCTGTTTGACTAAACAAACTTATCTCGGCCATGGGAATAGGTTAGATTCATTCTATTTCCATTGCTGGTGCATGGTACCGCAACTGTCCATATCGGTGCCGCAACTGTCCATATCAGTGCCGCAACTGTCGATATCGGTGCCGCAACTGTCCATATCGGTGCCGCAAATGTCCATATCAGTGCCGCAAATCATCCTCAGACTGATACTCAAAAAAGTATCAGTACGAGGATAACTGTTCGTATGAGTGCCGCAACTGTCCAAATCAGTGCCTCAACTGTCAATATCAGTACCGCAACTATCCATATCAGAGCCGCAACTGTACAAATCAGTGCCGCAACTGTACATAACAGAGCCGCAATTTTCCATATCGGTGCCGCAAATGTCCTTATCAGTGGCGCAAATCATCCTCAGACTGATACTCAAAAAAAGTATCAGTACGAGGATAACTGTTCCCTATGAGTGCCGCAACTATCCAAATCAGTGCCGCAACTGTCCATATCGGTGCCGCAACTGTCCATATCGGTGCGGCAACTGTTCCTATGAGTGCCGCAACTATCCAAATCAGTGCCTCAACTGTCCATATCGGTGCCGCAACTGTCCATATCGGTGCCGCAACTGTCCATATCGGTGCCGCAACTATCCATATCGGTGCCGCAACTATCCATATCAGTGCCGCAACTGTCAATATCAGTGCCGCAACTGTCCATATCGGTGCCTCAACTATCCATATCAGTGCCGCAACTGTCCATATCGGTGCCGCAACTGTCCATATCGGTGTCGCAACTATCCATATATTGCCGCAACTGTCCATATCGGTGCCGCAACTGTCCATATCAGTGCCGCAACTGTCCTTATCGGTGCTGCAACTGTCCTTATCAGTGCCGCAACTATCCATATCGGTGCCGAAAATCATCCTCAGACTGATACTCAAAAAGTATCAGTACGAGGATAACTGTTCCTATGAGTGCCGCAACTGTCCATATCAGTGCCGCAACTGTCCATAACAGTGCCGCAACTCTATATTGTCCGATACCACATATATCGGCTATTTGATTGAATAAGTTTATCTCGCAAATGGAAATAGGTTAGATTCATCCTATTTCCATTGCCGTAACCAAATGTATCGGCTGTTTAGATGAACAAACTTATCTCGCAAATGGAAATAGGTTAGATTCATCCTATTTCCATTGCTGGTGCATGGTGCCGCAACTATCCATATCAGTGCCGCAACTGTCCATATCGGTGCCGCAACTATCCATATCGGTGCCGAAACTGTCCATATCAGTGCCGCAACTGTCCATATCGGTGCCGCCACTATCCATATCAGTGCCGCAACTTTCCATATCAGTGGCGCAACTGTCCATATCGGTGCCGCAAATGTCCATATCGTTGCCGCAAATGTCCATATCAGTGCCTCAAATCATCCTCAGACTGATACTCAAAAAAGTATCAGTACGAGGATAACTGTTCCTATGAGTGCCGCAACTATCCAAATCAGTGCCTCAACTGTCCATATCAGTACCGCCACTATCCATATCAGTGCCGCATCTGTCCATATCGGTGCCGCAACTATCCATATCAATACCGCAACTGTCCATATCGGTGCCGCAACTGCCCATATCGGTGCCGCAACTATCCATATCAGTGCCGCAACTGTCCATATCAGTGCGCAACTGTCCATATCGGTGCCGAAACTATCCATATCAGTGCCGCAACTGTCCATATCGGTGCCGCAACTATCCAAATAAGTGCCTCAACTGTCCATATCAGTACCGCAACTATCCATATCAGTGCCGTAACTTTCCATATCAATGCCGCAACTATCCATATCAGTGCCGCAACTGTCCATATCAGTACCGCATTTGTCCATATCGGTGCCGCAAATGGAAATAGGTTAGATTCATCCTATTTCCATTGCGGCAACCATATGAATCGGCTGTTTGACTAAACAAACTTATCTCGGCCATGGAAATAGGTTAGATTCATTCTATTTCCATTGCCGCAACCATATGTATCGGCTGTTTGACTGAACAAACTTATCTCGCAAATGGAAATAGGTTAGATTCATCCTATTTCCATTGCTGGTGCATGGTGCCGAAACTGTCCATATCGGTGCCGCAACTGTCCATATCGGTGCCGAAACTGTCCATATCAGTGCCGCAACTGTCCATATCGGTGCCGCAACTGTCCTTATCAGTGCCGCAACTGTCCATATCGGTGCCGCAACTTTCGTCCCCGTATCTGGGGTGGGGGGCCCCGCAACTATCCATATCAGTGCCGCAACTGTCCATATCTGTGCCGCAACTGTCCATAACAGTGCCGCAACTGTCCATATCGGTGCCGAAACTATCCATATCAGTGCCGCAACTGTCCATATCGGTGCCGCAACTGTCCATATCGGTGCCGCAACTATCCAAATAAGTGCCTCAACTGTCCATATCAGTACCGCAACTATCCATATCAGTGCCGTAACTTTCCATATCAATGCCGCAACTATCCATATCAGTGCCGCAACTGTCCATATCAGTACCGCATTTGTCCATATCGGTGCCGCAAATGGAAATAGGTTAGATTCATCCTATTTCCATTGCGGCAACCATATGAATCGGTTGTTTGACTAAACAAACTTATCTCGGCCATGGAAATAGGTTAGATTCATCCTATTTCCATTGCTGGTGCATGGTGCCGAAACTGTCCATATCGGTGCCGCAACTGTCCATATCGGTGCCGCAACTGTCCATATCGGTGCAGCAACTGTCCATATCAGTGCCGCAACTGTCCATAACAGTGCCGCAACTGTCCATATCGGTGCCGCAACTGTCCTTATCGGTGCTGCAACTGTCCAAATTGGTGCCGCAACTATCCTTATCAATACCGCAACTGTCCATATCGGTGCCGCAACTGTCCATATCAATACCGCAACAGTCCATATCGGTGCCGCAACTATCCATATCAGTGCCGCAACTGTCCATATCGGTGCCGCAACTATCCATATCAGTGCCGCAACTGTCCATATCAGTGCCGCAACTGTCCATATCGGTGCCGCAACTGTCCATATCGGTGCCGCAACTGTCCATATCGGTGCCGCAACTATCCATATCAGTACCGCATTTGTCCATATCGGTGCCGCAAATGGAAATAGGTTAGATTCATCCTATTTCCATTGCGGCAACCATATGAATCGGCTGTTTGACTAAACAAACTTATCTCGGCCATGGAAATAGGTTAGATTCATCCTATTTCCATTGCTGGTGCATGGTGCCGAAACTGTCCATATCGGTGCCGCAACTGTCCATATCGGTGCCGCAACTGTCCATATCGGTGCCGCAACTGTCCATATCGGTGCCGCAACTGTCCATATCGGTGCCGCAACTATCCATATCAGTGCCGCAACTGTCCATATCGGTGCCGCAACTGTCCATATCGGTGCCGCAAATCATCCTCAGACTGATACTCAAAAAAGTATCAGTACGAGGATAACTGTTCGTATGAGTGCCGCAACTGTCCATATCAGTGCCGCAACTGTCCATATCAGTGCCGCAACTGTCCATATCAGTGCCGCAACCCCAACTGGTTCCATATCAGTGCCGCAACTGTCCATATCGGTGCCGCAACTGTCCATATCAGTGCCGCAACTGTCCATATCAGTGCCGCAACTGTCCATATCAGTGCCGCAACTGTCCATATCGGTGCCGCAACTGTCCATATCGGTGCCGCAACTGTCCATATCGGTGCCGCAAATGTCCATATCAGTGCCGCAAATCATCCTCAGACTGATACTCAAAAAAGTATCAGTACGAGGATAACTGTTCGTATGAGTGCCGCAACTATCCATATCAGTACCGCAACTGTCCTTATCGGTGCCGCAACTGTCCATATCGGTGCCGCAACTATCCATATCAGTGCCGCAACTGTCCATATCAGTGCCGCAACTATCCATATCAGTGCCGCAACTGTCCATATCAGTCGCGCAACTGTCCATATCGGTGCCGAAACTATCCATATCAGTGCCGCAACTGTCCATATCTGTGCCGCAACTGTCCATAACAGTGCGCAACTGTCCATATCGGTGCCGAAACTATCCATATCAGTGCCGCAACTGTCCATATCGGTGCCGCAACTATCCAAATAAGTGCCTCAACTGTCCATATCAGTACCGCAACTATCCATATCAGTGCCGTAACTTTCCATATCAATGCCGCAACTATCCATATCAGTGCCGCAACTGTCCATATCAGTACCGCATTTGTCCATATCGGTGCCGCAAATGGAAATAGGTTAGATTCATCCTATTTCCATTGCGGCAACCATATGAATCGGTTGTTTGACTAAACAAACTTATCTCGGCCAAGGAAATAGGTTAGATTCATCCTATTTCCATTGCTGGTGCATGGTACCGTAACTGTCCATATCAGTGCCGCAACTGTCCATATCGGTGCCGCAACTGTCCATATCGGTGCCGCAACTGTCCATATCAGTGCCGCAACTGTCCATATCAGTGCCGCAACTGTCCATATCGGTGCCGCAACTATCCATATCGGTGCCGCAACTGTCCAAATTGG
The DNA here is from genome assembly GCA_023373905.1 of Rhizoglyphus robini. Taxonomy (NCBI): domain Eukaryota; kingdom Metazoa; phylum Arthropoda; class Arachnida; order Sarcoptiformes; family Acaridae; genus Rhizoglyphus; species Rhizoglyphus robini. The sequence continues at coordinate 47,412 of JAKIJQ010000421.1, forward strand.
TGCCGCAACTATCCTTATCAATACCGCAACTGTCCATATCGGTGCCGCAACTGTCCATATCAATACCGCAACAGTCCATATCGGTGCCGCAACTATCCATATCAGTGCCGCAACTGTCCATATCGGTGCCGCAACTGTCAATATCAGTGCCGCAACTGTCCATATCAGTGCCGCAACTGTCCATATCAGTGCCGCAACTGTCTATATCGGTGCCGCAACTATCCATATCAGTGCCGCAACTGTCCATATCAGTACCGCATTTGTCCATATCGGTGCCGCAAATGGAAATAGGTTAGATTCATCCTATTTCCATTGCGGCAACCATATGAATCGGCTGTTTGACTAAACAAACTTATCTCGGCCATGGAAATAGGTTAGATTCATCCTATTTCCATTGCTGGTGCATGGTGCCGAAACTGTCCATATCGGTGCCGCAACTGTCCATATCGGTGCCGCAACTGTCCATATCGGTGCCGCAACTGTCCATATCGGTGCCGCAACTATCCATATCAGTGCCGCAACTGTCCATATCAGTACCGCAACTGTCCATATCGGTGCCGCAAATGTCCATATCAGTGCCGCAAATCATCCTCAGACTGATACTCAAAAAGTATCAGTACGAGGATAACTGTTCCCATGAGTGCCGCAACTATCCAAATCAGTGCCTCAACTGTCCATATCAGTACCGCCACTATCCATATCAGTGCCGCAACTTTCCATATCAGTACCGCATTTGTCCATATCGGTGCCGCAAATGGAAATAGGTTAGATTCATCCTATTTCCATTGCGGCAACCATATGAATCGGTTGTTTGACTAAACAAACTTATCTCGGCCATGGAAATAGGTTAGATTCATCCTATTTCCATTGCTGGTGCATGGTGCCGAAACTGTCCATATCGGTGCCGCAACTGTCCATATCGGTGCCGCAACTGTCCATATCGGTGCAGCAACTGTCCATATCAGTGCCGCAACTGTCCATAACAGTGCCGCAACTGTCCATATCGGTGCCGCAACTGTCCTTATCGGTGCTGCAACTGTCCAAATTGGTGCCGCAACTATCCTTATCAATACCGCAACTGTCCATATCGGTGCCGCAACTGTCCATATCAATACCGCAACAGTCCATATCGGTGCCGCAACTATCCATATCAGTGCCGCAACTGTCCATATCGGTGCCGCAACTATCCATATCAGTGCCGCAACTGTCCATATCAGTGCCGCAACTGTCCATATCTGTGCCGCAACTGTCTATATCGGTGCCGCAACTATCCATATCAGTGCCGCAACTGTCCATATCAGTACCGCATTTGTCCATATCGGTGCCGCAAATGGAAATAGGTTAGATTCATCCTATTTCTATTGCGGCAACCATATGAATCGGCTGTTTGACTAAACAAACTTATCTCGGCCATGGAAATAGGTTAGATTCATCCTATTTCCATTGCTGGTGCATGGTGCCGAAACTGTCCATATCGGTGCCGCAACTGTCTATATCGGTGCCGCAACTGTCCATATCTGTGCCGCAACTGTCTATATCGGTGCCGCAACTATCCATATCAGTGCCGCAACTATCCATATCAGTGCCGCAACTGTCCATATCGGTGCCGCCACTATCCATATCAGTGCCGCAACTGTCCATATCGGTGCCGCAACTGTCCATATCAGTGCCGCAAATCATCCTCAGACTGATACTCAAAAAAGTATCAGTACGAGGATAACTGTTCCCATGAGTGCCGCAACTATCCAAATCAGTGCCTCAACTGTCCATATCAGTACCGCCACTATCCATATCAGTGCCGCAACTTTCCATATCAGTGGCGCAACTGTCCATATCGGTGCCGCAAATGTCCATATCGTTGCCGCAAATGTCCATATCAGTGCCTCAAATCATCCTCAGACTGATACTCAAAAAAGTATCAGTACGAGGATAACTGTTCCTATGAGTGCCGCAACTATCCAAATCAGTGCCTCAACTGTCCATATCAGTAGCGCCACTATCCATATCAGTGCCGCATCTGTCCATATCGGTGCCGCAACTATCCATATCAATACCGCAACTGTCCATATCTGTGCCGCAACTGCCCATATCGGTGCCGCAACTATCCATATCAGTGCCGCAACTGTCCATATCAGTGCGCAACTGTCCATATCGGTGCCGAAACTATCCATATCAGTGCCGCAACTGTCCATATCGGTGCCGCAACTATCCAAATAAGTGCCTCAACTGTCCATATCAGTACCGCAACTATCCATATCAGTGCCGTAACTTTCCATATCAATGCCGCAACTATCCATATCAGTGCCGCAACTGTCCATATCAGTACCGCATTTGTCCATATCGGTGCCGCAAATGGAAATAGGTTAGATTCATCCTATTTCCATTGCGGCAACCATATGAATCGGCTGTTTGACTAAACAAACTTATCTCGGCCATGGAAATAGGTTAGATTCATTCTATTTCCATTGCCGCAACCATATGTATCGGCTGTTTGACTGAACAAACTTATCTCGCAAATGGAAATAGGTTAGATTCATCCTATTTCCATTGCTGGTGCATGGTGCCGAAACTGTCCATATCGGTGACGCAACTGTCCATATCGGTGCCGAAACTGTCCATATCAGTGCCGCAACTGTCCATATCGGTGCCGCAACTGTCCTTATCAGTGCCGCAACTGTCCATATCGGTGCCGCAACTGTCCATATCGGTGCCGCAACTGTCCATATCAGTGCCGCAAATCATCCTCAGACTGATTCTCAAAAAAGTATCAGTACGAGGATAACTGTCCATATCGGTGCCGCAACTATCCATATCAGTACCGCAACTGTTCTTATCGGTGCCGCAACTGTCCATATCGGTGCCGCAACTATCCATATCAGTGCCGCAACTGTCCATATCCGTGCCGCAACTATCCATATCAGTGCCGCAACTGTCCATAACAGTGCGCAACTGTCCATATCGGTGCCGAAACTATCCATATCAGTGCCGCAACTGTCCATATCTGTGCCGCAACTGTCCATAACAGTGCGCAACTGTCCATATCGGTGCCGAAACTATCCATATCAGTGCCGCAACTGTCCATATCGGTGCCGCAACTATCCAAATAAGTGCCTCAACTGTCCATATCAGTACCGCAACTATCCATATCAGTGCCGTAACTTTCCATATCAATGCCGCAACTATCCATATCAGTGCCGCAACTGTCCATATCAGTACCGCATTTGTCCATATCGGTGCCGCAACTGTCCATATCAGTGCCGCAACTGTCCATAACAGTGCCGCAACTGTCCATATCGGTGCCGCAACTTTCCTTATCGGTGCTGCAACTGTCCAAATTGGTGCCGCAACTATCCTTATCAATACCGCAACTGTCCATATCGGTGCCGCAACTGTCCATATCAATACCGCAACAGTCCATATCGGTGCCGCAACTATCCATATCAGTGCCGCAACTGTCCATATCGGTGCCGCAACTATCCATATCAGTGCCGCAACTGTCCATATCAGTGCCGCAACTGTCCAAATTAGTGCCGCAACTGTCCATATCGGTGCCGCAACTGTCCATATCGGTGCCGCAAATGTCCATATCAGTGCCGCAAATCATCCTCAGACTGATACTCAAAAAAGTATCAGTACGAGGATAACTGTTCCCATGAGTGCCGCAACTATCCAAATCAGTGCCTCAACTGTCCATATCAGTACCGCCACTATCCATATCAGTGCCGCATCTGTCCATATCGGTGCCGCAACTATCCATATCAATACCGCAACTGTCCATATCGGTGCCGCAACTATCCATATCAGTGCCGCAACTGTCCATATCGGTGCCGCAACTGTCCATATCAGTGCGCAACTGTCCATATCGGTGCCGAAACTATCCATATCAGTGCCGCAACTGTCCATATCGGTGCCGCAACTATCCAAATAAGTGCCTCAACTGTCCATATCAGTACCGCAACTATCCATATCAGTGCCGTAATTTTCCATATCAATGCCGCAACTATCCATATCAGTGCCGCAACTGTCCATATCAGTACCGCATTTGTCCATATTGGTGCCGCAAATGGAAATAGGTTAGATTCATCCTATTTCCATTGCCGCAACTATATGTATCGGCTGTTTGACTGAACAAACTTATCTCGCAAATGGAAATAGGTTAGATTCATCCTATTTCCATTGCTGGTGCATGGTGCCGAAACTGTCCATATCGGTGACGCAACTGTCCATATCGGTGCCGAAACTGTCCATATCAGTGCCGCAACTGTCCATATCGGTGCCGCAACTGTCCTTATCAGTGCCGCAACTGTCCATATCGGTGCCGCAACTGTCCATATCGGTGCCGCAACTGTCCATATCAGTGCCGCAAATCATCCTCAGACTGATTCTCAAAAAAGTATCAGTACGAGGATAACTGTCCATATCGGTGCCGCAACTATCCATATCAGTACCGCAACTGTTCTTATCGGTGCCGCAACTGTCCATATCGGTGCCGCAACTATCCATATCAGTGCCGCAACTGTCCATATCCGTGCCGCAACTATCCATATCAGTGCCGCAACTGTCCATAACAGTGCCGCAACTGTCCATATCGGTGCCGAAACTATCCATATCAGTGCCGCAACTGTCCATATCTGTGCCGCAACTGTCCATAACAGTGCGCAACTGTCCATATCGGTGCCGAAACTATCCATATCAGTGCCGCAACTGTCCATATCGGTGCCGCAACTATCCAAATAAGTGCCTCAACTGTCCATATCAGTACCGCAACTATCCATATCAGTGCCGTAACTTTCCATATCAATGCCGCAACTATCCATATCAGTGCCGCAACTGTCCATATCAGTACCGCATTTGTCCATATCGGTGCCGCAACTGTCCATATCAGTGCCGCAACTGTCCATAACAGTGCCGCAACTGTCCATATCGGTGCCGCAACTTTCCTTATCGGTGCCGCAACTGTCCAAATTGGTGCCGCAACTATCCTTATCAATACCGCAACTGTCCATATCGGTGCCGCAACTGTCCATATCAATACCGCAACAGTCCATATCGGTGCCGCAACTATCCATATCAGTGCCGCAACTGTCCATATCGGTGCCGCAACTATCCATATCAGTGCCGCAACTGTCCATATCAGTGCCGCAACTGTCCAAATTAGTGCCGCAACTGTCCATATCGGTGCCGCAACTGTCCATATCGGTGCCGCAAATGTCCATATCAGTGCCGCAAATCATCCTCAGACTGATACTCAAAAAGTATCAGTACGAGGATAACTGTTCCATGAGTGCCGCAACTATCCAAATCAGTGCCTCAACTGTCCATATCAGTACCGCCACTATCCATATCAGTGCCGCATCTGTCCATATCGGTGCCGCAACTATCTATATCAATACCGCAACTGTCCATATCGGTGCCGCAACTATCCATAACAGTGCCGCAACTGTCCATATCGGTGCCGCAACTGTCCATATCAGTGCCGCAACTGTCCATATCGGTGCCGAAACTATCCATATCAGTGCCGCAACTGTCCATATCGGTGCCGCAACTATCCAAATAAGTGCCTCAACTGTCCATATCAGTACCGCAACTATCCATATCAGTGCCGTAACTTTCCATATCAGTGCCGCAACTATCCATATCAGTGCCGCAACTGTCCATATCAGTACCGCATTTGTCCATATCGGTGCCGCAAATGGAAATAGGTTAGATTCATCCTATTTTCATTGCGGCAACCATATGAATCGGCTGTTTGACTAAACAAACTTATCTCGGCCATGGAAATAGGTTAGATTCATCCTATTTCCATTGCTGTTGCATGGTGCCGAAACTGTCCATATTGGTGCCGCAACTGTCCATATCGGTGCCGCAACTGTCCATATCGGTGCCGCAACTGTCCATATCAGTGCCGCAACTGTCCATATCAGTGCCGCAACTGTCCATATCGGTGCCGCAACTGTCCATATCGGTGCCGCAACTGTCCATATCGGTGCCGCAACTGTCCATATCAGTGCCGCAACTGTCCATATCGGTGCCGCAACTGTCCATATCGGTGCCGCAACTATCCATATCAGTGCCGCAACTGTCCATATCAGTGCCGCAACTATCCATATCAGTGCCGCAACTGTCCATAACAGTGCCGCAACTGTCCATATCGGTGCCGCAACTGTCCATATCGGTGCCGCAACTGTCCATATCAGTGCCGCAACTCATCCTCGGACTGATACTCAAAAAAGTATCAGTACGAGGATAACTGTTCGTATGAGTGCCGCAACTGTCCATATCAGTACCGCAACTGTCCATATCGGTGCCGCAACTATCCATATCGGTGCCGCAACTATCCATATCAGTGCCGCAACTGTCCATATCGGTGCCGCAACTGTCCATATCAGTGCCGCAACTCATCCTCGGACTGATACTCAAAAAAGTATCAGTACGAGGATAACTGTCCGTATCGGTGCCGCAACTATCCATATCGGTGCCGCAACTATCCATATCAGTGCCGCAACTGTCCATATCGGTGCCGCAACTATCCATATCAGTGCCGCAACTGTCCATATCAGTGCCGCAACTATCCATATCAGTGCCGCAACTGTCCATATCAGTGCCGCAACTGTCCATATCGGTGCCGCAACTATCCATATCGGTGCCGCAACTGTCCATATCGGTGCCGCAACTGTCCATATCAGTGCCGCAACTGTCCATATCGGTGCCGCAACTGTCCATATCAGTGCCGCAAATCATCCTCAGACTGATACTCAAAAAGTATCAGTACGAGGATAACTGTCCATATCGGTGCCGCAACTATCCATATCGGTGCCGCAACTGTCCATATCGGTGCCGCAAATGTCCATATCAGTGCGGCAACTGTCCATATCAGTACCGCAACTGTCCATATCGGTGCCGCAACTGTCCATATCTGTACCGCAACTCATCCTCAGACTGATACTCAAAAAAGTATCAGTACGAGGATAACTGTTCCTATGAGTGCCGCAACTATCCAAATCAGTGCCGCAACTGTCCATATCAGTGCCGCAACTATCCATATCAGTGCCGCAACTGTCCATATCGGTGCCGCAACTGTCCATATCGGTGCCGCAAACTGTCCATATCAGTGCCGCAACTGTCCATATCTGTGCCGCAACTGTCCATATCAGTGCCGCAACTGTCCATATCGGTGCCGAAACTATCCATATCAGTGCCGCAACTGTCCATATCGGTGCCGCAACTATCCAAATAAGTGCCTCAACTGTCCATATCAGTACCGCAACTATCCATATCAGTGCCGTAACTTTCCATATCAATGCCGCAACTATCCATATCAGTGCCGCAACTGTCCATATCGGTGCCGCAACTGTCCATATCGGTGCAGCAACTGTCCATATCAGTGCCGCAACTGTCCATAACAGTGCCGCAACTGTCCATATCGGTGCCGCAACTGTCCTTATCGGTGCTGCAACTGTCCAAATTGGTGCCGCAACTATCCTTATCAATACCGCAACTGTCCATATCGGTGCCGCAACTGTCCATATCAATACCGCAACAGTCCATATCGGTGCCGCAACTATCCATATCAGTGCCGCAACTGTCCATATCGGTGCCGCAACTATCCATATCAGTGCCGCAACTATCCATATCAGTGCCGCAACTGTCCATATCGGTGCCGCAACTGTCCATATCGGTGCCGCAACTATCCATATCAGTGCCGCAACTGTCCATATCAGTACCGCATTTGTCCATATCGGTGCCGCAAATGGAAATAGGTTAGATTCATCCTATTTCCATTGCGGCAACCATATGAATCGGCTGTTTGACTAAACAAACTTATCTCGGCCATGGAAATAGGTTAGATTCATCCTATTTCCATTGCTGTTGCATGGTGCCGAAACTGTCCATATTGGTGCCGCAACTGTCCATATCGGTGCCGCAACTGTCCATATCAGTGCCGCAACTGTCCATATCGGTGCCGCAACTATCCATATCAGTGCCGCAACTGTCCATATCGGTGCCGCAACTGTCCATATCGGTGCCGCAACTGTCCATATCAGTGCCGCAATCCGCCATATCTCCGAACTGTCCATATCGGTGCCGCAACTATCCATATCAGTGCCGCAACTGTCCATATCAGTGCCGCAACTGTCCATATCGGTGCCGCAACTGAATCCATATCAGTGCCGCAACTGTCCATATCAGTGCCGCAACTGTCCATATCGGTGCCGCAACTGTCCATATCAGTGCCGCAACTGTCCATATCGGTGCCGCAACTGTCCATATCAGTGCCGCAACTGTCCATATCGGTGCCGCAACTGTCCATATCGGTGCCGCAACTGTCCATATCGGTGCCGCAAATCATCCTCAGACTAATACTCAAAAAAGTATCAGTACGAGGATAACTGTCCATATCGGTGCCGCAACTATCCATATCAGTACCGCAACTGTCCATATCGGTGCCGCAACTGTCCATATCGGTGCCGCAACTATCCATATCAGTGCCGCAACTGTCCATATCGGTGCCGCAACTATCCATATCAGTGCCGCAACTGTCCATAACAGTGCGCAACTGTCCATATCGGTGCCGAAACTATCCATATCAGTGCCGCAACTGTCCATATCTGTGCCGCAACTGTCCATAACAGTGCGCAACTGTCCATATCGGTGCCGAAACTATCCATATCAGTGCCGCAACTGTCCATATCGGTGCCGCAACTATCCAAATAAGTGCCTCAACTGTCCATATCAGTACCGCAACTATCCATATCAGTGCCGTAACTTTCCATATCAATGCCGCAACTATCCATATCAGTGCCGCAACTGTCCATATCAGTACCGCATTTGTCCATATCGGTGCCGCAAATGGAAATAGGTTAGATTCATCCTATTTCCATTGCGGCAACCATATGAATCGGTTGTTTGACTAAACAAACTTATCTCGGCCATGGAAATAGGTTAGATTCATCCTATTTCCATTGCTGGTGCATGGTGCCGAAACTGTCCATATCGGTGCCGCAACTGTCCATATCGGTGCCGCAACTGTCCATATCGGTGCCGCAACTATCCATATCAGTGCCGCAACTGTCCATAACAGTGCCGCAACTGTCCATATCGGTGCCGCAACTGTCCTTATCGGTGCTGCAACTGTCCAAATTGGTGCCGCAACTATCCTTATCAATACCGCAACTGTCCATATCGGTGCCGCAACTGTCCATATCAATACCGCAACAGTCCATATCGGTGCCGCAACTATCCATATCAGTGCCGCAACTGTCCATATCGGTGCCGCAACTATCCATATCAGTGCCGCAACTGTCCATATCAGTGCCGCAACTGTCCATATCTGTGCCGCAACTGTCTATATCGGTGCCGCAACTATCCATATCAGTGCCGCAACTGTCCATATCAGTACCGCATTTGTCCATATCGGTGCCGCAAATGGAAATAGGTTAGATTCATCCTATTTCCATTGCGGCAACCCATATGAATCGGCTGTTTGACTAAACAAACTTATCTCGGCCATGGAAATAGGTTAGATTCATCCTATTTCCATTGCTGGTGCATGGTGCCGAAACTGTCCATATCGGTGCCGCAACTGTCCATATCGGTGCCGCAACTGTCCATATCGGTGCCGCAACTGTCCATATCGGTGCCGCAACTGTCCATATCAGTGCCGCAACTGTCCATATCAGTGCCGCAACTGTCCATATCGGTGCCGCAACTGTCCATATCAGTGCCGCAAATCATCCTCAGACTGATACTCAAAAAATATCAGTGAGGTCAACTGTCCATATCGGTGCCGCAACTATCCATATCAGTGCCGCAACTGTCCATATCAGTGCCGCAACTATCCATATCAGTGCCGCAACTGTCCATATCAGTGCCGCATCTGTCCATATCGGTGCCGCAAATGGAAATAGGTTAGATTCATCCTATTTCATTGCGGCAACCCATATGAATCGGTTGTTTGACTAAACAAACTTATCTCGGCCATGAAATAGGTTAGATTCATCCTATTTCCATTGCTGGTGCATGGTGCCGAAACTGTCCATATCGGTGCCGCAACTGTCCATATCGGTGCCGCAACTGTCCATATCGGTGCCGCAACTGTCCATATCAGTGCCGCAACTGTCCATAACAGTGCCGCAACTGTCCATATCGGTGCCGCAACTGTCCATATCGGTGCCGCAACTGTCCATATCGGTGCCGCAACTATCCATATCAGTGCCGCAACTGTCCATATCGGTGCCGCAACTGTCCATATCAGTGCCGCAACTGTCCATATCGGTGCCGCAACTATCCATATCAGTGCCGCAACTGTCCATATCGGTGCCGCAACTATCCATATCAGTGCCGCAACTGTCCATATCAGTGCCGCAACTGTCCATATCAGTGCCGCAACTGTCCATATCGGTGCCGCAACTATCCATATCAGTGCCGCAACTGTCCATATCAGTACCGCAACTGTCCATATCGGTGCCGCAAATGGAAATAGGTTAGATTCATCCTATTTCCATTGCGGCAACCATATGAATCGGCTGTTTGACTAAACAAACTTATCTCGGCCATGGAAATAGGTTAGATTCATCCTATTTCCATTGCTGGTGCATGGTGCCGAAACTGTCCATATCGGTGCCGCAACTGTCCATATCGGTGCCGCAACTGTCCATATCGGTGCCGCAACTGTCCATATCGGTGCCGCAACTGTCCATATCAGTGCCGCAACTATCCATATCAGTACCGCAACTGTCCATATCGGTGCCGCAACTATCCATAACAGTGCCGCAACTGTCCATATCGGTGCCGCAAATGTCCATATCAGTCCCGCAAATCATCCTCAGATTGATACTCAAAAAAGTATCAGTACGAGGATAACTGTTCGTATGAGTGCCGCAACTGTCCATATCAGTGCCGCAACTGTCCATATCAGTGCCGCAACTATCCATATCAGTGCCGCAACTGTCCATATCGGTGCCGCAACTATCCATATCGGTGCCGCAACTGTCCATATCGGTGCCGCAAATGTCCATATCAGTCCCGCAAATCATCCTCAGATTGATACTCAAAAAAGTATCAGTACGAGGATAACTGTTCGTATGAGTGCCGCAAGTGTCCATATCAGTGCCGCAACTGTCCATATCGGTGCCGCAACTATCCATATCGGTGCCGCAACTGTCCATATCGGTGCCGCAACTATCCATATCAGTACCGCAACTGTCCATATCGGTGCCGCAACTGTCCATATCGGTGCCGCAACTATCCATATCAGTGCCGCAACTGTCCATATCAGTGCCGCAACTGTCCATATCGGTGCCGCAACTATCCATATCAGTGCCGCAACTGTCCATATCGGTGCCGCAACTATCCATATCAGTGCCGCAACTGTCCATATCAGTGCCGCAACTATCCATATCAGTGCCGCAACTGTCCATATCAATGCCGCAACTATCCATATCAGTGCCGCAACTGTCCATATCAGTACCGCATTTGTCCATATCGGTGCCGCAAATGGAAATAGGTTAGATTCATCCTATTTCCATTGCGGCAACCATATGAATCGGCTGTTTGACTAAACAAACTTATCTCGGCCATGGAAATAGGTTAGATTCATTCTATTTCCATTGCCGCAACCATATGTATCGGCTGTTTGACTGAACAAACTTATCTCGCAAATGGAAATAGGTTAGATTCATCCTATTTCCATTGCTGGTGCATGGTGCCGAAACTGTCCATATCGGTGCCGCAACTGTCCATATCGGTGCCGCAACTGTCCATATCAGTGCCGCAACTGTCCATATCGGTGCCGCAACTGTCCATATCAGTGCCGCAACTGTCCATATCGGTGCCGCAACTATCCATATCGGTGCCGCAACTGTCCATATCAGTGCCGCAAATCATCCTCAGACTGATACTCAAAAAAGTATCAGTACGAGGATAACTGTCCATATCGGTGCCGCAACTATCCATATCAGTACCGCAACTGTTCTTATCGGTGCCGCAACTGTCCATATCGGTGCCGCAACTATCCATATCAGTGCCGCAACTGTCCATATCCGTGCCGCAACTATCCATATCAGTGCCGCAACTGTCCATAACAGTGCCGCAACTGTCCATATCGGTGCCGAAACTATCCATATCAGTGCCGCAACTATCCATATCAGTGCCGCAACTGTCCATATCAGTGCCGCAACTGTCCATATCGGTGCCGCAACTATCCATATCGGTGCCGCAACTGTCCATATCGGTGCCGCAACTATCCAAATCAGTGCCTCAACTGTCCATATCAGTACCGCAACTATCCATATCAGTGCCGTAACTTTCCATATCAATGCCGCAACTATCCATATCAGTGCCGCAACTGTCCATATCAGTACCGCATTTGTCCATATCGGTGCCGCAAATGAAAATAGATTTAATTTATTTTATTTTATTTAAGAAAAAAAAAAAAATATTTTTTTATAAAAAAAAAAATTTTTAAGAGAAAAAAAAATAAATTAAATTTTTTTTTTTTTCTTTTTTAATGAAGTAATTCCACCTTATATCTCAACTTTTCCTTTTTATCTTCTTCCAACCAACTGTCCATATCAGTGCCGCAACTGTCCATAACAGTGCCGCAACTGTCCATATCGGTGCCGCAACTGTCCTTATCGGTGCTGCAACTGTCCAAATTGGTGCCGCAACTATCCTTATCAATGCCGCAACTATCCATATCAGTGCCGCAACTGTCCATATCGGTGCCGCAACTGTCCATATCGGTGCCGCAACTATCCATATCAGTGCCGCAACTGTCCATATCGGTGCCGCAACTATCCATATCAGTGCCGCAACTGTCCATATCAGTGCCGCAACTGTCCATATCAGTGCCGCAACTGTCCATATCGGTGCCGCAACTGTCCATATCGGTGCCGCAAATGTCCATATCAGTGCCGCAAATCATCCTCAGACTGATACTCAAAAAAGTATCAGTACGAGGATAACTGTTCCATGAGTGCCGCAACTATCCAAATCAGTGCCTCAACTGTCCATGAATCAGTACCGCCACTATCCATATCAGTGCCGCAACTGTCCATATCGGTGCCGCAACTATCCATATCAGTGCCGCAACTGTCCATATCGGTGCCTCAACTGTCCATATCGGTGCCGCAACTATCCATATCAGTGCCGCAACTGTCCATATCGGTGCCGCAACTGTCCATATCGGTGCCGCAACTATCCATATCAGTGCCGCAACTGTCCATATCGGTGCCGCAACTATCCAAATAAGTGCCGCAACTGTCCATATCAGTACCGCAACTATCCATATCGGTGCCGTAATTTCCATATCAATGCCGCAACTATCCATATCAGTGCCGCAACTGTCCATATCAGTACCGCATTTGTCCATATCGGTGCCGCAAATGGAAATAGGTTAGATTCATCCTATTTCCATTGCGGCAACCATATGAATCGGCTGTTTGACTAAACAAACTTATCTCGCCCAAATGGAAATAGGTTAGATTCATCCTATTTCCATTGCTGGTGCATGGTGCCGAAACTGTCCATATCGGTGCCGCAACTGTCCATATCGGTGCCGCAACTGTCCATATCAGTGCCGCAACTGTCCATATCGGTGCCGCAACTGTCCTTATCAGTGCCGCAACTGTCCATATCGGTGCCGCAACTGTCCATATCGGTGCCGCAACTGTCCATATCAGTGCCGCAAATCATCCTCAGACTGATTCTCAAAAAAGTATCAGTACGAGGATAACTGTCCATATCGGTGCCGCAACTATCCATATCAGTACCGCAACTGTCCTTATCGGTGCCGCAACTGTCCATATCGGTGCCGCAACTGTCCATATCAGTGCCGCAACTGTCCATATCGGTGCCGCAACTGTCCATATCAGTGCCGCAACTGTCCATAACAGTGCGCAACTGTCCATATCGGTGCGAAACTGTCCATATCGGTGCCGCAACTGTCCATATCAGTGCCGCAACTGTCCATAACGGTGCCGCAACTGTCCATATCGGTGCCGCAACTATCCATATCAGTGCCGCAACTGTCCATATCGGTGCCGCAACTATCCAAATCAGTGCCGCAACTGTCCATATCAGTGCCGCAACTATCCATATCAGTGCCGCAACTATCCATATCAGTGCCGCAACTGTCCATATCAGTGCCGCAACTGTCCATATCAGTACCGCATTTGTCCATATCGGTGCCGCAACTATCCATATCAGTGCCGCAACTGTCCATATCAGTGCCGCAACTGTCCATATCGGTGCCGCAACTGTCCATATCGGTGCCGCAACTGTCCATATCGGTGCCGCAACTATCCATATCAGTGCCGCAACTGTCCATATCAGTGCCGCAACTGTCCATATCAGTGCCGCAACTGTCCATATCGGTGCCGCAACTATCCATATCAGTGCCGCAACTGTCCATATCGGTGCCGCAACTATCCATATCAGTGCCGCAACTGTCCATATCAGTGCCGCAACTGTCCATATCAGTGCCGCAACTGTCCATATCAGTGCCGCAACTGTCCATATCGGTGCCGCAAATGTCCATATCAGTGCCGCAAATCATCCTCAGACTGATACTCAAAAAGTATCAGTACGAGGATAACTGTTCCCTATGAGTGCCGCAACTATCCATATCGGTGCCGCAACTGTCCATATCGGTGCCGCAACTATCCATATCAGTGCCGCAACTGTCCATATCGGTGCCGCAACTATCCATATCA
>JAKIJQ010000422.1:0-61686 GCA_023373905.1 Rhizoglyphus robini
ATTACCATTAATCTGTTTAATATTTTTCAGGGACACACAATCAACTTTGGATTTTGGATACGTATGATGCCGTCCGGCAGCGGGTCGACCGAATCTCTGCTCGCATTGACCCAAATGATCATGACATTGTTTGTCAACGACCAGCAACGCCCCAATCAGGTCTTTTTTAGATAACATACGGGCGCGGGTATCAACGAGTGGAAGTTAAGCCTGATGAATTAGTCATTAACTTCAATGCTACAACGTGGGTAATCTAAGAATTTTCCTATTTCTTATTAATTGGTTTTGTTTTTCATATTGACAGTTCAAATCAGAATTATAGACTCCGTGTGCTCGTGAGATTGCGATGGTCGCTGTCCAGAACAAAAACAATGCCGAACGCAGTGTTTACGTCCACCACCGACGCAACAACTACCTCCAGTTCTTCAGCTCACAAAGAGCCTGTTTGTGATGCCTCACCTACCCGGTTCTGAATCCTTACAGGCTACTGAATGGTACCCTGGACGCCCCAAGAGCAATCGACAGACCAGGGGAAGAATGAAGTGGCTTTCTCATGCACCTTTACTCCTACCGCACTTCTATTCGGGACTGTTTTCAGTGCCATTCGTCCAATCTGGTCTCCTGCTTATCCAGCAGTATTTGGTGGATGCATGGTCAAGATTCAGCAGGCACATATCGGTGGATCGAGGAGCATCAAATGGACTTGTGGATTGAAGAACCGGGAACTGCAGAACCACCGTATTCCTCAATGCCAATGGGGATGTTGACGAGGAACTGCTTGGGCGGTGCTCAATGGCTCAAGGATTCATCTTCCGGCTAGCGTGTTTGGCAGTTCCGCGCTCATGAATCCTCAAGTTTCAAAATTCCGTCACTATGATGAAGGCTTTTGGCAAACCACCAGGTTATTGTGACCTTCCCCTGCAACACCAAATGGAAGGAGATTCAAAAGAAAACCTTTTGCCTGGTCAAACAGCCGCGAATCGTCCCGAACTGGTCAACCAGGTGTTTGATTGCAAAGCAAGGAGATTGATGCAGGGAAATCTATGATCGTGGAATTTTTGGCAAATGCGCTTGCTATGGTAAAGGCTCCGTCAATTCCAGAAGCGTGGTCTTCCACATCTGCATCTTCTGGTCCCCCTTGCTCGACGAAGACGAAACTCGCACTCCGAACGTAGTGACCGCGTGTCGTGGCGGCGATTCTGACCCCCAGAACCTGGCGCCCCCCCGAGGCTTCATGCTGATTTAATCCGCGATCACATGTGTCATCGAAAGTGTGGTGATTTCATCTGGCGCTCCTTGCATGAAGTCTACTTTCAAGCGATCCAGCTCCTGTCGTCAGTTTGGTTGATGACCCTGTCGCTGTCCATTTAAATCCTGCTGAACCTGTCCGGATCCAAGTGAATGATGTGAACTACGATGAAAATGACAACACGTTGTCGTTGATGCTCAACCTGGCGTTGCTGGAGAGATGGCCTCGATGAAGACATGGATGGTGATGGTGATGGTGGCGATGGTTCGATGATGGCATGGATGTTGATGGCGACCACGGAAACAATCAGGAAGGAGATGAAATGGTGAATGACGATCGAGATTATCTCAGTTTTCTGGCGAGGCAACGTTGAAGATAATTATCGTAACATATTGCGGCTGGTTTGGACCGAGGATCCCATGATCGACAACTTCTTGGTCGCAATAAGTCAAGGTCACTTCTAATGCGAATGTAATCGATGAAAACAATTTTGAGCCTGATCAAGTTCCTAATCCCATCAACGCCGTTCCAATTCCCGTCCCCACTAACGCAACCACTTTAGAGGCCTCAAAGGTTTGCAGTAAAGGATTTCCCAGCCGTTTTGGCGGGCAAGCCAATTTAGGCGGAACTGTGTTCCAGTATCGCCGACCGACAATGGAAGATATGTTTCGAAGACAAATAGTGAAGGTGTTTGAAACCCGATTTGACAATCAGTGGGTGGTCTGCTCCAAATCGGTTCCTGTCCTCATGTTCCAGGCCGCATCAACGTGGTCAGGGTTGCCAATGGTTTGAAGATGGTACGGTACATGAACAAATACATCCACAAAGGAAGCGACCGGGCAGACATTACTTTCCGTAATGCCAGTAACCCCGACGAGATTGAAGCTTTTATCCAGGGGCAGTATATATGTCCTCACAGGGAAGCCGAATATCGAATCAAAGGGTCATAAGATGTACTTCAGCTTCGCAAAACTCTGCTTTTCCATTGGGCGTTCACCTGGACAATTGTCAAGTTGTGTTCTTCAGGCAAAACAGCCGAGTTTTGTTTTGCAAGAAGGAATGTGAACCCACCTTGACTGCCGGTTTGAACATGAATCGTCAGTCGGAAGTGCTATTTGGTGTTGATGGAACCATCGTTCCTGAAGGTAAATACGAGAAAAGGGGTTGACTTTTTATATTAACCTACTTTCTAAATTCTAGACTTCTGGTGTACCCATGAGTACAAAGATGAGCTTGGAAACCCTCAAACCGTGAGGTTCGAACTTTATGAAAATTCTCGCAAGTATCGGTACTACGAAATTCCTGAACACTTCGTCTACCAGAAGGTCAAGGGTGGTGGTCACTACTGGAAAGGTCGCAAGAGGAATGGCAACCTGATTGGTCAACTCCACAAGGTCTGGTGCTCTGTGAAGCCTGAAGCTGAAGAGCGTTACTATCTGCGTTTGCTGCTCCTCAAGGTGCCAGGTGCGACAAGTTTTGTTGATCTTAGAAGAGTTCCCGGCGAGAATCGTGGAGAGGCATTCCAAACGTTCAAAGAAGCCGCTATTTCTCGAGGTTTGTTGCTTAACGACGACGAGTATAAGGCATGTTTGCGTGATGCTGCTGTGAGTTATTCTGCGGATCAACTCAGGTATCTCTTCGTTTTCCTCCTTTCTCTTGGCACTGTGCTCGATCCTATGGGTCTTTATCATGCTGCTGAAGACCGTCTTCTTGAGTTCGGAGATGGGCACCATATACCCGATTCCAGTTATGCCGCATTTGTTGAATTTGAGAGACTCTCTCACAAATTTAACTTTGAATTTAGCCGTCTCCCTTGGGTATCTAGTCTTGATGGCTGTCCTAATGACCTCGATGCTTTCCGCGAAACATTTTATCAACGTGAAATGCAACGTTTGGGATTTGCTAGTCTCAGTACTTTAAATGAGGATCAGAGGAAAGCATTCGACGAAATCTATTCTAGGGTTATGGGCCTTGATGGCAGGGTTTATGTTAATAATATGTTCTATATTGACGGTCCTGCTGGCACTGGAAAAACCCATTTGTATGAAAATTTATGCAATAACGTGACTGCTCAGGGCAAAAAGGTCCTATGCGTTGCCTACTCGGGCATTGCAGCCATTTTGCTTCCGAATGGTCAAACTGCCCACTCCGCTTTCAGGTTGAAACTTGATATGAACGAGCACAACTATGCATCTAACATAAAGATGCAAAGTAAGCAAGCAGCCTATCTCAGATCTTTGGATTTGATTATTTGGGACGAAATCTCTATGGCCCCTTGGTGGGCTCTTGCTGCTGTCGACCAGTTATTTCGCGATTTGACTGGTCGTCAGGATTTGCCATTTGGAGGTAAAGTAATCGTTGTTGGAGGGGATTACCGACAACTTTTGCCGATTCTCAAAGGGGCAACGCGTACTGAAGTGATTAATGCCCTTGCGAAACAATTCGAGCATTGGCATAGATTCATGAAGTTTGCGTTGACAATGAATATGCGTTGTACTGATGTTGCCCACAACGAATTCTTGCTTAGTGTGGGCAACGGTGTGAGAGGTACTCTGACTGACATGCCGAAAGGGGAATTCTCTGTGCCTATTCCACGCCGGTACATTTTCCCTTCTTCGAATGTCCATGAATTTATTCAACATTACTATTCGCCTCCCGCCCTTGCGTCTCGAGATCAACTTTCCAAAACAGTCATAGTTGTCAACACTCACGTTGACTCTTATTTTATTAATGAATACGTTCAGAATAGCATTCCGGTTGCAGATCCGTCTCACGAGAGGACTTATGTCAGTCGTGACACGGTTGCTCGTGATGGTCAGCTGCATCCAGATTTTCGCTCTGCTCGTTTGAATGAAATTGACGTGGATGGCTTTTCTAAATCTAGATTACATCTCAAAGTAGGTAGTGTAGTTTATCTTTTGCGAAATTATTGCGTTAATGATGGCTTGATTAACGGTAAACGGTTCATCGTCAAACGGCTTGCTCCAACTTTTATTGGTTGTGTGCGCCTTGGCGAGGTTCTTAAACCTGGTGAATCTGCTAAAGAAGTCTGCATTCCTATGATTGACATGACCATTCCCGCCAGTGAATCTGGGCTGGAGTTTGACTTCGTGAGACATCAAATTCCGGTGCGACTTGCTTTTGCAATGACTATTCACAAGAGTCAAGGCCAAACTGTGGATTACTTGGGTATCTATTTACCTTCCCAGGTTTTCTCTCACGGCGCGCTTTATGTTGCATTAAGTAGGGCCCGATCTCCTGACAACATCAAAATTTTCCTTCCACAGGAAAATTTAGATTTAGATAATGTTAATTTAAAGAATATTGTGTGGCGGGAGGCTTTAGAGTAGATTTGTTAGGATAGCTTTTGTTATGTTAGGTTAGGTTGATAGTTTAGGTCCTAACTTTTTAATCTATGCTTTGTATATGGGACTTGATGCAGTACCCGAGAGTGCATGAGAGTATGGTACCTCGATTTTATTTTGTTATGTTTTATATATTCTTATGCATTTTCGAGTAATGTGTTTGGTCCCTGTGTGTAAGTGTGAATGGCTGTTTACGCTTAACTCAATTCAAATCTATTTGCGTTTTATTTGTTATCTATTTTTAATCTCTATTTGCGTTTTATTTGTTATCTTTTTTTAATCTCTATTTGCGTTTTATTTGTTATCTATTTTTAATCTCTATTTGCGTTTTATTTGTTATCTATTTTTTATCTCTATTTGCGTTTTATTTGTTATCTATTTTAATCTCTATTTGCGTTTTATTTATTTGTTATTTATTTATTTCTATTCTCTATTATTTTTTGTATTTAATTGTATTTGCTGTATTTTATTATTTGTATGTATTATTAATTATGTATATGTATTTTTGTATTATTTTCTGTATTTATGTAATTATTATGTATCCAAATATCCATTGCTAATTATTATTCAAATTAAATTTATTTTATTCAAAGAATTACAATCTTAATCACATGAAATGTCAGCACCAAGGAAAGGGAGGGGTCAAAAACGCCGAAGGCGTTTTTTTTACAAGGAAAACAAACCGAAGCGCAGCGTAGGTTTCGCAAGAGCGTGAAGCTAGGCTTTACTTGCTTGCACGCGTTTTCTCTGTAAAAATTCACTATTGAATTTATTAATTCCAAAAATCGATTGAACTGACTTTAAAGCATTGAGAAAAAAAGTTTACTTTGACATTTTTACAACTGATTGAAAATGAGTAAAATTAATCATCTGTAAAAATTGAACGTTTAATTTGAAATCATTTTTATTTTTGCTATAATTGATGAGACAATTTAAATCAAATGGTGAGTTGGCTAAGTTGTGTCAAAATTGATTCAAAATCAGGCCGTCTCTCAAACTTGATATTGCCAACAGTCTTGCATTATAGACATAGATCGATGCTGGACAATTTGTTGGCTTAGACAACCGATTGCCATTGTGTAAATATCGGGCCATTCCAGAATACCTAATCGTATCAAAAGGTTTTGTCTGGCAAAAAGCTGCACATTTCTACAAATACAAATGCAAAGCGTTAATGAAATACTAATATGGCAAATGTAATCTAATTACCCCCAAAGTAACACTCCAAAACTCCAGACCTGCAAAAACAGACAAATAAAAATATAGGAAAACACAGAATAAACTATATAATGGACTTACATCTGATTTGGTCCGGAACATTTTGTATTTAATCGATTCGGGGGCATACCTGACAAAAGATGTGCTTATTAGTGCTCAAATTAAAATGTGAATTGTGAATTACCATTTAAAGTGGAATCGCTCGCTTCGGATCCATACTGTAAATGTCATCTCAACAATATGGGACATACCGAAATCTGAGATTTTTTACTTCGTTTCTCGGATTAAGCAAAATATTTCGAGCCGCCAGAGTCACGATGGATTATACTTTTTTGAGGCAAGGAAAACCATTCTTCTAGCATCATATCGATGGCAAACTTGATAAAGGGAACTTGTCGATTGTTTTGCTTGCATATTTTAACTTCAGATAGTCATTCAATGCGCCCAATTCAATGTATTCCATTATCAAACCCTTATATTTACCTTGAATGAATGATATCAAATTATTATTAATTTTTAGCGTTAACTTTTAATACAACAAACCATTAGAATCGCATGTGTAGCCTTTGTCATTTGGCAAGAATTTTTTCTAAAAATAAACAAATACATACACAACACTAGAATATATTGATTAAAAATTATAGAGCAAACCTATGTAACAATATCCGATTATCTGAACAATGCTTTTTGTGCTTTAACTTGGTCATAATTCTGATTTCGTGAGTCCCAAACTTTTTAGTTTCTAGTCTCAGAATGATTTTACAGCTACAGTTGTTGGTTTTCGTTTTGCTTTTGTAAATTGGCACTAAATACGTCGCCAAAATTACCCTTAAAACGTAATAAACAGGTTATGTTAGGTGTCGTGATAGGATAGGTTTATGGTTAGGTTAGGGGCGCAATTGATTTAATTACCTTGCCAATGCGTTTGAATGAATTCAATTGATTTCCACTAATCTTTTCAATTTCGTATAAATCCTTAGAACTATGTGAAGCATAAACAGACAGTGAATCTTCATTTGGGTTCAATGGGTTAGAGTCTGTTTGGCCACTATGTTGAGATATGTTCAGTGACATACTTGAACGTGTCAATATGGACTTGAACAATGATTTCTCCTTGCTACGAGCTTTTTTTTCACATTATTATATTGGTTGTAGGGACTACTAGTGTCGAGCGAGTGAGAAACTGAATCTGAAGAATAATTTGAAATTTTTTTCGTACAGATTAGGCATCTCGATATTAGCGCTCAATATGCGGGACATGTTTCCCACAATACTGTAAGGCTGTATTCTTTTGCTCAAATCGTTAAGCCAGCATTGTTCAATAAGGTTCGAAATTGCTTCTGGAATTGTTATAGAATCCAACACGACTAGTCTGAGGGGGATAGAAATTGGGCCGTTGGCCGTTGTTGAAGATTTGCCACAATGTTGTGCCAAATGCCCACACACGTCAACATATGAATTTAATTGTCGAAAATAAGAGGAGACAGTATCAAAATATTCTGGTGGTAGCCATGCTTTTTGATTATTCAGCTCTGCACTATCATTCAGATTAAGATGCCCAATGGGACGCCCAACTTGATGAGGAAGTGATTGCGCCGAAAGTCGAAAGCATAGAGTTTTCGAAGCGAATGAATCCGTGCACAAACTCTTTGCCGTAAATATAATCCAAAGCTTTTGCCAGTGAATAGGATGCTTGCATTAGCATATTAGGCTTTAAGCCCGCTTGGTGTTCGTTATATAAATCTTCAAAGAAGTTTGACAAAATTCAGATAAAATTGAAAATGGATTCAGTACAATTCTTTGCAATTCCCAATTGGAACTATCGTGCAGGTGAATCCAGTCGGATATTCTCTTTCAAATAGCTGCCAACCCGATCGCCACTGACAAACTCTTTGATCATCACTTTGTCGTTATTATCATTTTTTTATATTACCATAACGAATACAGAATAGTTGAGTTCGAATAGGAGACCAATTTCGACTTTTTCCACCTGGTCAGACGGGACAACCGTTAACGCATTAGTTTTCTTAATGTTATCATCATCCTTCTTGTTTCGACACAAAAGCAAATTCAGAGGAAGGTCACTCTCGCAGGGAATTAGTGGCCAAGCAGAAGGTCGAATACTTTTCACATACTCAAACATTGCTTGATGTGTTGAGAAAGATTTCTTGTCATTAGGTAATTTAAATTCAAGTGGACTTCTGCGAAGGTCAAGCTCCAACGGTTATATTTGAACGTTTGTCTTGGAAAATTATGTAAAATGTGGTAAAATCGTTTTTGCTTTGTTGAAATATAAATGGATTTTGCTTGCGGTCAATATCACAGTATTTGTTCAACTTTTCTCTCGTGAAATGTTCATCAACCGGTCCATGACAACATATTTTACGTAATCGGTCAATCAAGGGTGAAAAGTACCCCGTACAAAGGTTAAAATTCCATCGTTGAGAAAGTCAGAACGTAGCCAGACAGTAACGAAACAAACGATTTCAATTGTAAACAATTTTCGAATACAATCTCAATTGGAGCACCAATTGCATGAGAAATTTGAATTTTACTATCTTCCAGCACAGTAAGGGTCATGAGGGTCTTTAATGGAGAAAAGTGGATGCCAGATATCGTTTTTATCGTTCGTTTGAATACAGACTTGTTGATTGCGAACTTGATAAGTAATTTGCGCCTTTGGAAGAGTAGGATTGTGGAATTTTGGATTGTAATAAGTGATATTGTCATAGGTTTCGTCGTAATGATGGTTAGAAGCAACATTTTCAAGGTACTGATCGATATAGCAACTTTTCACATAATTTACATTGTAGTTTTTTGTTGTACGAATCCATAAACGAGTTCTCGATTTTAGTTTTAATTGGAAAAAAGGGCTCGAAAAAATGTTTTGGCATATTTTTTGGCAAATGTCGATAAATATCGGCGACAATTTTCTTTGTGTTGCTTTCGTCGACTCGAATGTTATTTTCCATCAAAATTCTAAGCTCATCTTGCAGGTGCAATTCCATAAACCTCAGATTCAAAGTCATTTTTGAATTTTCCCTTGGGAAGTTGATGAAATCGTTTCTTATTTGATGAAAATAGTATTCAAAAGCTTTTGAATCTCTTTTCTAAAAATATATTGTAAAAATTTTTTTCACAAATATTACAAATATCTATCTACTTACGAATAAGTCCCAAGAAGAATCCGGTAAATATCGTATTTTCAAATCAAATTTTAAATCCTCTCCCTTCAAGTGCTCCTGCATTGAGGACAACTTTTGATTCGGACAAAGCCAAATGTTCAATTTAGGATGATATAATGCGAATAAATGAAACACCAATTGGGTTGATTTGCAGTGAAGAAGCTGAGCTTGAAGACGAGGTCCTCCGCATAGACGACAGTGTCATCTTTTCTTATAATCGCTATATTCTCTTCAAAATGGGCATCACATAAAAAACTTTGAACGAATATGGGAAGCCATTTTGGAAGCAGTGATCGGTGGAATTGTGCAAGGCCCCTAACTTAAGCCACAACTTGAAGAGTGAAAACTTTCAAGTAAAGTTGATTCTAATCATTTGGGTGAACCGAATGGCATAATGCAATTCGCTTCGATTTTGCTCTGATTATTAGTTTTCGCTTTAGTGATAATGAGCACTCACCTATCAGGACAAACATTTTGTCAGGCAAGCGAGTCTGGTTTTGTCAATGTTGATTAGATGTCGACATAAATTTCTTACTAAAAACACAAACAATGACAAATATTGTCCGCCAACATTGCAATATTGAAGCCAAAAAGCAAACAAGTATGCAACAACTAAAAAAATACTGCGCGACTTTGATACTGATGATTCATAACACAGATAAATACGAAAATAGTTTTTGGTACAAGATATGTTGAGATTCATTCTTATAGTATTTTTAACGCTCTTTCCACTGGTATACGCAGAATTCTCAGATTGATTCAAGTTTTCGAGATATTTAATATTTTCGAGATTTTTTAAACATTTTCGACAATAACACTATTTTATGCTGAAAAGCATCAATTTAATGCTCAAATTCGAAATCTATGAGTTTTTTTGAAAATTTTAAGCTAAATTTGGTCAAAAACGGTCAAAATTTAGTATTTTTACTCGATTTTTAAAGATGACACTTTACAGATAAATTTGAACATTTGAATTTTAACATTCGGGCAATAAAAGATTAACCAGAGCAAAGTACGCTTCACATTTATCAGTTTACCTGAAAAGCGCCATCTTTAAAAATCGAGTAAAAACACTAAATTTGGACCGTTTTTGACCGAGTTAAGCTTTTAAAAATTTCAGAAAAACGCGTAGATTCTGATTCTGAACATTAAATTAAAGTTTGGGGTACGAAAAATTGAGTTATGTTGAAAAATGTGAAATTTTTTTCGAAAATATCAAATATCTTGAAAACTTGAATCAATCTGAAAATTCTGAGTATACCGGTGGAAAGAGCGTTAAAAAACACTATAAGAGTGGATCCTAACATTTCTTGTACCAAAACTATTTTGGCATGTATATCTCGAAAACATGAAATACAGGTTTTTATTGCCACTCGCGCTTGCATAATATATACTCGTTTCATTTTTTGGCTGTACAATCTTATCAGACTTTTCTTATAAGAGTCGATTCTCAGTCAATTTGGCAGAAACAAACATGCAGACTGATGATGCCATTACAAGAAAGACTACGAACACAAGCATGAAAATCAACAGTCCTAAAAGATGTATACAACGTATATTTACCACTAGTTTGTTGCAACGTAAAGAAATCAAATTAACCTTAATTAATAAAATCCTTACATTAGATGGCGCCACAGTAGCGACACAAACAAAATTTTAAATTTTCAACGTATAACCCACTGTACCATTAGCACAGATTCTTCTACTGTCACTATTCAGTAGTTTACTACACAACAGAGATACATTGTAATATACAGTGAGAGAAAGAGAGATTATGTTGCAGGCAAGTGAATCGTTCCGCGGGCATCAAAACATCAACCCCAACGGTTGAATCAAAACAGTCAGCCATACCACTAGCACACTCCTGTACAAACATTGTCCTCTCTCTAGATTAGTATCATATCAGCTGTGTATGCACCTCAACTGCCACTACACTTCAACCGTCATTCTCACCCCAAACACACGAGACACTGTCTGTCTGTCTGTCGTCTCACCTCTCTCAGTCTGTCTCGATGCCTCTGTTCCAGGAACACACAATTCACATTACATACTCTCAATTACGATACAAACCAACCAATACAGAATAACAAGGTAATGTATTTACACAATACTTAGTATTGTCATGTACAAATAACATTCCCAAACATGTCAATACTTGACAATACTTGAAAGGGTATTCTCTCAATACTTACAATGTGTAAAATTGAGAGTAATGTCATTTGTGAATTATCCCTCTAGTAAATTCCATTTTCAAGTACTAGTGGGCTCTGCAGGTGCTATATTTGAAGCCTTTTGCATGTATATTGAAAGTAATGTCCCCAAAATTTTAATTATGGGGAAAAGTCGAGTGTAAGCGAAAAAATATCTACCAAACCACCTAAACCTAACCTAACCCTATCCTAAACGACGCCCACACCCACCTAACCACCTAAACCTAACCTAACCCTATCTTAACCGACGCCCACCCCCACCTAATCACCTAATCCTAACTCTAACCCTATCCCTAACCGACGCCCACCCCCACCTAAACCACCTAATCCTAACCGACGGCGACACCCACCTAACCTAACCCTAATCCATAAACACACCTACCTAACCACCTAACCGACCTAACCCTAATCCATAAACACACCTACCTAACCACCCTAACCGACCTAACCCTAATCCCTAACCACACACACCTACCCACCTAACCACTTAACAACCTAATCATACTTAAAGCGACCTAAAACAAATCCCTTGTATTGGGTGTCACAAAATTTCCCATTGCCATTGTTGCACTCATTGTTGGATATTGAGATTCAACAATGGAAAGTCAAGTTTTGACTTTTTCTATCAGAGATTTGTTCGGCAGGTATATCTAAAAAAACATTTTTTGCAAAAACCAAGGTCAAACAACACATCTGCAAGGTATTCTAAGCTTCTTGGCCAAATTTGAAGCAAATCGGCAAAGAAATGTAGGAGGAGTTACATGCACAAGAATCGAAAATGCTGTACCTTAGTCTTCGCTTACGCTCGACAAAAACTCAAACACTATATACTAACATTTTTGATAATATTTTTCACCGTTTACATGTGTAGATTTTAAATGATTCTAAAGTAACTTACATTTGCATCGTGTTTTGTCGAGGCGAGGTGTTCATTCAATCTTTTACAATCGGGCAAACGATAGGTGAAATTACATGCAGAACATTTAACTAAATATTGATCAGGAATCTCAAAGATAGGATTCAGTGCAATCAAGTCACGTTCAGCTGGTCCAAAAGAATCCATCGTGGTTAATGTGAAGAGAAAGTAAAAGAAAACACAAAATATCTCACAAGAATGCTTGATTGTCAGTAGTGTCGAGCAAATGAAAGGCAATTCCAAACTGAACAGAAGAGTTCTGTCCTGCATTGGAGCAAACTTGGTACTAATTGGTTCCATATTTTTCTGACCTTGACCTTCCAACTGGTTTTTGCACTGTTATGAATAGTCGAAAGTAGACACAATATGTCCTGACGTCAACAATTGGACTAAAATAGCTACAGAGATAACACAGACAAACATGTGTCACATCTGTTTTTGTTTCTTTAAGAATGTCTACATAGAACAGCATTGGTCATGCAAGCGGGACATACAGCCCACATTTAATTTAATAGATATACAAATACAAACATTTAACGTTGTATATGAACAACTCCATTTAGGGGAGCAGTACCCACACCTCAATGCCCAATTAATGTATTCCCGCGACTTGGGAATGGATTGACCAAAATGTCCGATATAGTAGTTCAAAAATAAACATTATTTCACAACTGACTCTAGTAGTAGTTTAGAAAAGAACATTTGGAAAAAAATTGATAAAAGCGAAAAACTTTTAAATCTATCCAAAGACTTTAATGCCACCAGATGACACTAGTGTCTGCTGTGTTTACTGTTAAAAGCTCCTCCTCCGCGAAGTTTGATCATCCAGCTCTCAGGCAAAGGGCACCCAAAAACAGATCTCAGTCATCATCAAACCCTTCATATTTAAAGGTTATTTCCTTTTTATTTTATTTTTTGATTTTGAAAGTTTGAATTTTTAATACCGTATTTTCCCGAATGTAGCCCGGGGCTATACACGATTTTACTTTTTTAAAATTCAGTTTTCTGTAACTTCTTTTCATAGTTTCCATGTAATAAATAAAATTCATATGATATTTTTACAATTGACGATTTGATAAAGTTGTAAGTTGTAGTCTAGACAAAGGTTTCAGAAAATAAAAATTACATTTTGAATAGTGAACATATTATTCAACTTTTATTTGCATTAGTTACTTTGTTGTTATTTCATTAGTGTTTTAATTAAATGGTAAATTTATATTCAAATAGGACAATATGATTTTAAAAACTATTACTGGGTGTAAAAATATTGTATTTTGTAAAATTTTCATGTTTCATACCGTACAACTAAAATCAAATACACTATTCAAAATAATTTTTACAATTAAAATTGACATTGTGACTCCATCAAAATTGGTTTATTCTAATGGTTTCTATACATATTTTTTAAATTTAAAGATATATAACGATATTTATGTAATTATTTATGTATAATATTTCACGACTTCTTATTCAAACGTAGACACACAATTAGAGACTTTTAACTTAGTTTTCTCACTTAATTAGGATCATTTGGAAAAGGTTCATTAGTTTTTTAATTTTTTAAATTTATTTACATATAAAAATAATTACTACTAAAAAAGTTTTACAAATTAGAAAATGTTTTTTTATTTCACTGAACTGTCCTATTGATTTTCTCAATCTTAGTGGTCAACACTCCGTTTCAAACATGGGGATTTTGCTGATAATGCGACAGTTGCGTAAACTGAGGCTGTTGCTTCGCCTGTTGCATCTGTATGACCAATCCATCCCTGAATCTGACGTACTTGGCCATTTGTTGTTCCTTGTAATTTAGATCTCGTTTCTCGAACAGAAACATCTCATCATCAGTGCCTTTAACGATGGCAATGTTGACCTGTTTGAGTGCCGGTGCGAGCAGGCCCTGTCGCCACAAGACATAAGCTCGCAGAAAGTACAGTTCGCCATCGAGATCGTAACAGGCAATCAACAGACACAGCCACTCGAGTGCCTTGTCCAGCTCACCCAACAACAAGTCCGCCATAAATTGACTCAAGTACTCTCGTAAATCTTCCTTCATTTTTGGAGTGAGCACATTCTTTTCCAATTCGGGACGCTTGAACAGTTTGTTGTTTTGAGTTTTTTGTTTCTTGGGTGGCATTTTGATGGTTGTTGAGTGGGTTTGGTGGTTTGTGGAAATGAGGAAAGAGGATTGTTTTAAAAAATGGATATTGAGTAGAAAAGAAGGATTTGTGTGTTTTGAGGTTGAGCATGCTTGATCCCACGAGTAAATGCAGTAAACAGTCTTATCAAGTGCGCACAAGGTCAAAATTGTATGACTAATTTGATCGACTATGCCTCAAAGACAATCGAATTTTGTGTTTGACCCTCTGTAGACTACTACGTATGATAAGATTTTGACTGAACAATCCAAGGTGGTACTAAAAAGGTGAAAAACTATTTCTAAAATCTAATTTTTTTCCTTCTTTTTTAATTTAAACATTTGAAGTTGATAATTGTTAAATGTCAAATATATGATTTTACATTTCGAATATCCTTAACTTTTATTGTATTAGATTTGGGTATTATTCACATTCCGTCACGTATGTCTTCCAATTACTAAAATGGTATACATTGAATGTTTTATATAATTTTTAAATTCAGTCAATTGCAAGAGAATTTGTTGTATACTTGGGATTTTAAAAAATTTCAGTTTTGCGGAATTGGAATAAGTGTATTTATCAGGAATATTAGATCTGAGGTTGGTCATTTGCTGTTTTTATTTGTAAAATTATAATTTGCCAAAAAATTACCCAAAGTCCCCATTTCCGATAATAAAATAATTATTTTTAAAATTAAAATAATAAAATTAATCTAAGATTTATGACGTATTTTTTTTCAAAGAAGCATTTATTTGAATGCTTCTAAATTTCTTTAATTAATAATATCCCAAAAAATAAGTCTTGAACTTATTTCGATGGTCTTGAGCCTAATTTCATTCAAATTGGCCAAGAAACCTCAGAGCCTTAGTTGCGCAAAAAAAATGCCAAAAAGCTGGGGAGTAGTCTTCACTAACGTTCACACAAAAATTGTCGAGCATTTAACTTGTGAAGAACGTAACAGTTACGACATAGAACGACAAACATTAGTTTATTCGTCGAAATGAAACGTTGAATACAATACATTGAACGTATATTCGAGTGTCTGTACTAGTCGTACAGAATGGTCCAATCGTCTTGTGCAGTGGCACCATCGATGGTGACCACACTTGGCCCGCCATAATCGAGCGTGAAGATGTTCACCTGGTTGGGCAGCTGCACAATCGCCAGTTGAGTGTCCGCCTGGAGGACGGTGAGCTTGAAGTGCTTGAGTTGAAGCTCAAAGATGGTCTGCTTGAGCTGGTCGGATCGAAACGGTCCCGGCCAGGCGAGGGTGCGCACAGATGGCACCAGACAGGCGGGACAGTGCAGATCGAGGGTGCGCTTTGGGTTGGTCGAGTGGGCGAGACGAGCTTGTGCAAGGCAGGACACGTGCAACCAGTGGACACAGTTCTGCAGGTGGAGCCGAACAGAGTTGGGTTCGGGTTGGGGCTTGTGGCAGAAAGCACAGTCGAGCTCGGGTGCCACCGGCGGAGCCATAATCTGCTTGGCCATTTTGCACGCAAATCCGTCCACGTTCTCTAGATCCTCGAGAGTGGGATGGAATCCAGCCAAACAGCGAACCATCTCTTCAGTGTCCGCCGCTCGAAGGCGTTCACGACATTCGGGTCCAGATTTGAGGATTCTTGAATCGCGCACACAGAAGAAACGAGGAAAATCGCGAAGTATGCCCTTGGATGGTTGACGTGTGCGCTTCACTTTACGAGAGCCCTGAGTAGGCGATTCGTGCCAGAATTCGCAATCCTTTCCTCCGGAGCATTGTCCACCATTTGGCCCGTCCAGTCGTAGTCGGTCAAATGGACACCGAAATAGGGCCAACGCCTCTTCGCGCACCCATTTTTGGCGAAGCTCTGGCCCACAGTCACAGCAACTAAGGGCGGGCATTGCAGGCTCCCTCTGGTTAAACTCTGAGATGTTCTTCCAAGAACTGATTATCTCTGGTGGTGGTCTTTTCCGGACAGTGAGGCTCCTCGAGTTGACCACTAGCGAGAAGGCAGGGAATGAGTGCTCAACGTAGCATCGGTTCACCTCGAGCGCAGTTTGTGGTGCCACGTCCAGGCCCAGACTGCGCTTCTGCAGTTGGAAGGTGTCGCTCTTGGCTGCTTCAGAGGCAAACAGACCGGGCCACAGTAGGATTCGGCTCGAAGCCACCTGACAGTGAGGACAGGCCCACTGATAAAATTTAGAGCTCGAGTTCCAGGTGTGCAAATTTTGAACACAGTCATGGTGCAAATAGTGGGCACAGTTCTCCATGTAGAGCAGCGGGGAAACTTGGCCCTGGCACCACTGAAGCCTTGCACACTGTGCACGGGTAGGGGGCGGTCTTGGCCACTTGACCCTTGAACACTTGATCTTCCTTGGCCGCGATCGCATCCGCCATTGGGCCATAGAGTGACAGCTGCAGGTCTTTGGTGTCCTCGCGCGTGACGTGCAGTCCACTGGCGCAGCCATCGAGGCGGTCGAGATACTTGACTGGTGGTGCGGTGCAGGGCAGGACACACACAAACGGGGGGCAGGACAGCACCAGGCGGGTCTTGTGCGGTTGAGGGGCGCCACCGATCCAAGCACAGCAGGATCGTTCTCACTAGGTCCAGCCTTGTCGGTCATTGGGCAGTTCTTGTAGAGGCAGGTCTTTTCACAGAATCACACAGTCACAAGTTGGCTTGTTCTAAACTAAACTAACTCAACATTAACACAAATCACTCGACTAAAGTTCTCTATTTATATCTGTGTGAATTCGATTTTGAATCAAAGAACAAGCGAAATTCGAATCAAATTTCGAAATCGTTTTTGTTACTCTACTTACATCTTTTTCATGAAATTCGAAACTATATTTTATACTATCGATACTTTAAAAAGTTTTATTCGTTTTATCAAACAAATTTCCAACTACTGTATTTATGAATGACCCTTGACGACTATTAATATTCAACCCATTTCAACCAATCAAACACATTATTCATTAAAAAATTGTTTTATAATAAAAATCACTAATATTTTGAATCATCATCTGTCCCAATAATTTTAGAATTAAAGTTATGATAAGATCCATGAAAATTGATCTTTTTCAAGTGTGTTGGTGGAGGTTTATCCACCGAAGCTACAGTGTGTTCCTGTTCAATTGGAATATCGATAATATTGGTTTTGTCCAATTTTCGGTCTTCTAAGACACAAATCTATTTACAATGGTTAGAGAAAAACACAAGTTTTAAACAAACTAAAAAAATTGCATATATTACTGACCTGACATAGTAGATTGAGTTTATCATTTTGAAGATATTTTTTGATTATTGCTTGCTCGTGAAAATAAGATTTGGGAAGAAATTTCGCTATTCCAACTTTGTCACCTTTTGATATTGTTGATTGGTCGCCTGTAGCAATATAATTTAAGATGATTAATGTTATAAAATCTTACTGAATTATTCAATTACACTTACAACACAATCTCCATTTGTATCCATTGCTAGCACATAAAAATATTCTATATTGAATTGTGACTTGGTCTTGTGGCAAATTGAACAGATCGAGTGATAGATAGTCCTTGCTGTGATCATCGTGACCATTTGACCATAGACGAAGATGAAATCGAAAATTAGATGATTCGAATATTTCTGAATCTGTAAAATTATTTTCTAATAAAGAGTTGAGAGCACTGAACTTTTCGACTGTCCACTGGTGGGAAACAAAGTTAATTGCTTTCTTGGTGTCATCTGTAATGCTCTCTGACTTGTACACACAGTCCGACATTTGTGAATGGTCCAATGCTTTTCCATCAATCTACGAGAAAAAACATTCGATTCTTCATTAAAGTCTGAATTCAATCTACTCACCATGCAACTCATCTCGCAATGTATTCTCAATTTGTTCTCCACAATCAATCCATTCGAGTTTTTCAGTAGAGAAGCTCGTAAGTATCTAAATATTCTTCCATTTTTCGAATAAATTCTATTTAGTACCTTCCTATACTTATAGATAGAATGGGATTTTTAGATAGTAAGAGATATATCATTACCAATTAGTCAATTTCCTCAATCCATACCTTGTGTAAAGCACTTCTCGCCTTCCGTATCGAGTATCGACACTCTCAAATGAACAGTCGTGTTACAATTTTCATTGTCATTCCAAAAAACTATGTCCACCCAATCTTGACTCTCTTCGCTCCAACCATTTGGGTACAATCGAAGGCAGAATAAATGCTCGCTATGCTCAGGGAAATGATTCGACTGAATGAAGAAAGGCATCCCCCAACTCTTCTTCCTTATCGACCTCATCGACCGCAAAGTTTTCAACCGTCCAGTTGTATTCCACCCTATTGACCTTGTTAACACAGTCGAATCGACTCTCCCCAGCTAATTTGTTTGTGATCACATTGAAAATAGGCTCGTCAGCTTGTAAATGAATCTATGTGCAGATGTAGGACATTAGGAAGAACTTAGGTATAACTTAGGAAGGATTTTGGGAAGTACTTAGGAAAGACTTAGGATGGTCATACCTCGAGGTACAATATCAATTTGGAAAGGAACAAATATTGCGATTCAGGATCCAACAGTCTTGAATATTGAATCAAATCAGGTAAAATCCCTCCTTGATTACCAAATAGACAATATTCTTCTAACCCTAATGCAAAACTTCTAAATATCATCAGAAATCCCCTCATTCACAAAAACTCACCCCCAACCATTCGCTTATCACAATTTTTATCTTCAATCCAAACGCTCCATTGACATCTAACCTTCCCTTCATACATCCCTCGGCATATCATTCGCACAAACACCAATCAGTGGTACACAAGTTTCTTTCACAATTCCATCATTATCGCCTTTTGGATGTAAATAGAGTTCAAATTGAATAGTTCATTGTTTGGTGGTGAAAATTTGTTTGAACAAATTTCCCATTTCCACGAGTGATCTTCTGTATAAAGTTGACTAAAATTGTTCAAAGTCCATTTGTGCGTGAAATTGATGGAATTGGTTTTTGTAGTTGTGAAATATTGTTTGACCGCTTTTCAACATAATAACAGTTTTAATTTTAATAAAAAGAAAAAAGAACAAAACTCACAAACAAGTCGTAAACACACAATGTAAATGTTTGTGACGAGTTGGCAATCTACATATCTATATCTAACACCACGTAAACAATCACGTGATCAAGTAATACAATTGTATTAATTAAATTAATAGGCAAAGTTCGTTTTTTTGATAACATCGACAGATGTGCCAACTTAAAAGCTTCCGTAAGTATATCTTAAATTGTAAGTTATTTTTTAAACCCATAGAGTACAATGTACAAATAACTTGTTTGTCAACTGATAGTGTTAATTGGATATCAAAATGTACATGCTTTGAGATAGTTTACATGTACATTGTATATGTTACCGTCCAAACGCGAAATTCGTCATTCCGTGGATTGCCTACGCAAATCAAAAGAAATTTTCTTGAAATTTCTTTTGCGCCTTTTGCCTAGGCAGTCTCAGGAATGACTAGGCATTCCACGTTTTAAAATTCTCATTTAGGCAAAAGTCAAAATTCAATGAACAAACAACGATAAAATGGATATTTCGCTCATAAGCATGTTTAAAACTAATTTTTAATACAAATTTTAATTTTTGTTAAGTTATATAATGAAATAACTTAATGATTTCCAAAAATTGGTGATGTTTTAAAATCACAATATCTAAAAAAATAAAGTTTTCATACAGTTTAAATTATTTTTTGCCTAGGCAAAACATGGAATGTTTAAAGTTTCCACTTTGCCGGTATCAGATACCGTCCAAACGCGAAATTCGTCATTCGGGGTTTGCCTAGGCAAAACTAAATAAAAATTTAGATATTTCCACTTTTGCCTAAAGTGAGTATTTTTAAAAAACGCGGAATGCCTAGTCAATCCTTGGACTGCCTAGGCAAAAGACGGAATTAGAAAATTGATAATTTTTCTCCTGATTTGCCTAAGCAATCCACGGAATGACGAATTTCGCGTTTGGACGGTAACATATACACCGCAGACTACAACATTCAAAATAGGAACCAATTTTTGGTTTTACATCATTTTCAAATAACTGTCAAGTGGATACTATAAAACGTCAACATATTATCAGCAATACGATTCTAGGATGTGTATGGCCGTGGGAGGTTTTTCAATAGAAATTTGTAAATTAGTCCAAAGTTTAAAAGTGCCTCACCAGATGGCGCTACCGCTTTCTATTCCATTGTTACACAGTGCTATACATGAATAGCAGTGAAACAAAATCAAAACAAATCCTGCTACTGTCGGCAGTTGGCTCGAGCCGATATCTGTTGAATTATCATTTAGACAGCGTGTACGAGTGATGTCTTCGTCACTTTTTGGCGAGCTCGAGTGAGTTGGTTAGTGCTTGAACACGATCATCACCACAAAAAGTGTATCATGTTGTTACGGTGAACATTCACGAGAGGAAAAATATCATCAACATCGATATAATTTTGTAAAAGGGTATGTCTTGTTTGTTTTTGGTTGAAAATACAGCTATTATATTTATTTATATTTTTCTGTTTTAGTATCTATATTTTTGTGTCTATTCTTGTTTCAATAAATGTTTTAGGAACTTTACCCAGAGCTAATTCAAGAGTCTATTCTTAGAAACAATTTCAAAGCAAATTTCAGAAACAATTTCCTGAACTAATTTCAAAAACTATTTCGGAACCTATTTTAGAACCTATTTCGGAACCAATTTCAGAACCTATTTCAGAACTAATTTCAGAACCAATTTCTAGAGCCAATTTCAGAACCAATTTTTAGAACCAATTCCTAGAACTAATCCCTAAAACCAATTCTCAAAACTAATTTCAGAACTAAATTCAGAACAAATTTTTAGAACCAATTCCTAGAACTAATCCCTAAAACCAATTCTCAAAACTAATTTCAGAACTAAATTCAGAACAAATTTCTAGAACCAATTTTCAGAACCAATTCATAGAACCAATTCCTTGAACCTATTTCAGAACTAATTTCTAGAACCAATTCCTAAACCTAATCTCGAACCTATCCAAACATTCTTTACATTTTTACTAATTCACATTTTCTTTTTATCTTCTAGATCCTTGAATCTATCTTCATCGTGTAAATAATAAATCAAAATTTCGCTCATCTTTTTTCATCCAAAGAATTTCTTTATCATTTTTTCTTAATTTTAATCTACTCATATACGTACAAATATACAAATCGCCAAATCAAATCACAGAAAAAATGGAAAACATGATCGATGATCTAGACACTGCATTCGGTGACTTTGAGGCCCAATTTCAGGTGGAAAAGTGCGAGCTCAAGCGGCAGATGCACGATCAAATGGACATGCAGTTGGAATTGTGGTCTAGCAGGATGATGGCCAAGTTCAAGTTGATGATGGTGAATAGTCGTAAATTGAATAGTAATGTGAAAAACAGTAATGCTGTTGTGAATAGTACAGTGAATGGTCCAATGAACAGTAGAAATTCTATGAACATCAATTCGAACAACAATTCGAACAACAATTTGAACAGTCATTTGAACAGCAATTTGAATAGCAATTTGAACAGCAATTTGAACAGCAATTCGAACAGAAATTCGAACAGCAATTTGAACAGCAATTCGAACAACAATTTGAACAGTCATTTGAACAGAAATTCGAACAGAAATTCGAACAGCAATTCGAACAGAAATTCGAACAACAATTTGAACAGCAATTCGAATAGCAATGTGAACAGTCATTTGAACAGCAATTTGAATAGCAATTTGAACAGCAATTTGAACAGCAATTCGAATAGCAATGTGAACAGTCATTTGAACAGCAATTTGAACAGCAATTCGAACAGCAATTCGAACAGAAATTTGAACAGCAATTCGAACAGCAATTCGAACAGCAATTTGAACAGCAATTTGAACAGAAATTCGAACAACAATTTGAACAGCAATTCGAATAGTAAAGATTTCGGAATCTCCAATGGAAGCCCTCAAAAAGCTACAATCGACATTCCAATCCCGAACAACAACGTTGTATCCATCGTTCCATCGAGTTCATCTGCTTTTCAAGCCTGGTCACGTGATAATGATGATGATTATGATCCAATGGATTCAATCGATTCGCCCATGTTCGATGATGATGAGGATTCCTTTGGATTCAATGGATCTATTCCTGATGTTGATGACGGAAAAGAAGATGAAGTAGAGGATTCAGAAGTGATTCTATATGATCCTAAAGATCCCCAAAATGAAAATCCAAACACTCTGAACAAAGCAAAAAAGTTAACCAAAAAACGGAGACGAAAAGAGCCCTCACTTCGACGCTCCTCACGAGTACGCAAACGCCCGCTCACCTACAGTGAGAATCTCTACATTGAGTCCGACTCGGATTCGGACTTTATCATTCTCAAAAGTGGACGAGATGCAGAAGAGTCGGAGAATCATCATCGAGAATCTTCATCCACATCGAGACATCATCGTGAGAAGCGCAGCTATTCCAGAATAATCTACATCAACTGTACCCAAGGGGAGTGCAAAGAAAAGTTGCGCACAAGAGAGGAATACGAGGCGCACATGGCTTCTCATGAGATACTGCCCTACAGGTGCACGGTTCAGGCTTGTGGACAAAGATTCGCTCAACAGTAAGTGTGTCGCTTTTGGTTTAAGCAGGAACCTATCCAAATTCCTAAGCACTCCACCAAACCCATCAAAGAACCTATCCTCACACCTAACTATTCCCACCTAACCCACAAAAGAACCTATCCTCACACCTAACCACACTCCACCTAACCCACAAAAGAGCCTATCCTAGCACCTAGCTACACTCCACCTAACCCACGAAAGAGCCTATTTTTAGCCCCTAACTTTTTCCCCAACTAACTCACAAAAGAGCCTATTCTAGCACCTAACTATTCCCACCTAACCCACAAAAGAACCTATCCTCACACCTAACCACACTCCACCTAACCCACAAAAGAGCCTATCCTAACACCTAACCAATCCCACCTAACCCACAAAAGAGCCTATCCTAGCACCTAACCACACTTCACCTAACCCACAAAAGAACCTATCCTCACACCTAACCACTTCCACTCTAACCCCTACAAAAGAACCTATCCTAGCACCTAACCACTTCCACCTAACCCACAAAAGAACCTATCCTCCCACCTAACTGCACTCTACCCTAACCTACAAACGAACCTATCCTCACACTTAACCACACTCCACCTAACATACAAACGAACTTATCCTCACACCTAAGCGCACTCTACCTAACCTACAAACGAACCTATCTTCACACCTAACCGCACTCTA
The DNA here is from genome assembly GCA_023373905.1 of Rhizoglyphus robini. Lineage (NCBI taxonomy): Eukaryota > Metazoa > Arthropoda > Arachnida > Sarcoptiformes > Acaridae > Rhizoglyphus > Rhizoglyphus robini. The sequence goes on from JAKIJQ010000422.1 coordinate 23,567, forward strand.
ACTAACCCACAAACGAACCTATCCTCAAACCTAAACGCACTCTACCTAACCTACAAACGAACCTATCCTAACACCTAACCACACTCCACCTAACCTACAAAAGAGCCTATCCTAGCACCTAACCACACCAAATAAATTTCTTAACATAGTTTTCGTTACGCTCAACAAATAGCCAAAATCTTGTTCATATTACTAAAACCAAATTCACTCATTTTCAGTCCCGAACTGACAACTCACTATCGCTTGGCTCATTTCTCATCTCCACGAACTGCCCTGTCCCTCTTGTACTCAAACGTACCGCACCTTCCACAAACTACTGTGCCATTTACGCAATGTACACGAGTCTGGCGAAGTATGGCTGTGTGGCGCCCAACTGTGATTTCACCGGCTCAAACAGCCAAACTGTATACAATCACTATATCAAGACCCACCGGGCGGTGAATCGCCAGTACGTCTGTGATTTCCCCAACTGTGGCAAACAATTCCAGTCCAAAACACACCTAATTGAGCATCAGTATCTACATCTGGAAATTAAACCGGTATCCGCTGCCGCTGGCCCGACTGTGAGCATTCCACTGCACAGCGTGCTGGCATGTACCATCACATCATGATTGAACACTTCAAGCGTGATCATAGTCTCAAGTCGCGTGTCGTCGATTATATTGGTATTCGACCCAATATGTTGCTTGAAGAACCGGCTAGGTTTTCTGAGATTTACAATCAAGCCAACAAAGATGATGCTACTGTGTAATGTAATGTAATGCCGTATGATACGTACAAATATAAATATTTTTTTAATTATGAAACTGGATTATGTCTTTGAATAGGGTTCTTGGAATCGGGTTTTGGAATAGGTTAGAGGAATGGGTTTAGGAATTGGTTTTGAAATTGGTTTTGGAATTGGTTTTGAAATAGGTTAGAGGAATGGGTTTAGGAATTGGTTTTGGAATTGGTTTTGGAATAGGTTAGAGGAATGGGTTTAGAAATTGGTTTTGGAATTGGTTTTGGAATTGGTTTTGGAATTAGTTTTTGGAATTGGGTTTTGGAATTGGGTTTTGGAATAGGTTAGAGGAATGGGTTTAGGAACTGGTTTTGGAATTGGTTTTTGGAATTGGTTTTGGAATTGGTTTTGGAATTGGTTTTGGAATTGGTTTTTGGAATTAGTTTTGGAATAGGTTAGAGGAATTGGTTTTAGAAATTGGTTTTTGGAATTGGTTTTGGAATTGGCTTTTGGAATTGGTTTATAAATTTCAATTACATTTGGGACAATCCTTAAACAAAACTAGGTTCACACATGTTTGGCACAGGTTGAAGTGATCACAGGAGATGAAACGGAAATGATGCGCGTTGTTTGCTGCAAAGTGTACAGTGATGGACGGGTTCTGTTTGGGAAAAAGGAAAAAATGGGTTATTGTAGAAATATTAATTCAAATCATGTCTTACGGCTCATTTAGTTGATCCTCGTCTGTTTGTGGATCATTGGTCTGTTTGCATTTGGGACGATTCGGTCATCACTCGAAGACAGTCCAGACAGAGAGAAAGCATTTTCGCAACATACGAAACGAACAAGTTTGGTGGTTGATGATGAGTAACAAATTCGACACTCCATACGAGAATTCACTTGATTAACATTGACACTCGCAATTGTGTGAACTGATGAAATGTTGCCTATTGGTTCTGTGAAGAGATTTGTTAGATAGAGAATCAAATAACCAAACTTACCTGTTGACTGATTAAGATTTTTTCTACTGCTGCAGCTCTATCCGTGATTATGACATCTCTTTGATTAATGTTTGCATCTATTGCAATCAAATTTTTGTTCAAGTGTGCATTGTGAAAGTTGACTATAGTTTTAGTTTGTATTTCGTGCATTTCAGGTTTATTTGAATAGAAATCGTAAAAGTCGATGTATTTGGGTCGATGTGAGGAGAAGGGGAACTGACCAAAGTTGAGATAGACTTGCTGCAATTGGGAGAGACTGATCAGGGAGTGGTAAGGTTGGGAAGAGAAGTAGATTGGGCACGGGGTGGGGTTGAAGTTGATTTGAATGCCGTTGAGGTAGAAATGGAAGGAGGATTGGGTTTTGTCGATTAGACATCCGACTGAATCGCCTGCTTTCCATCGAGGAATATTCTCGAGTTGGAAAGTTTTGTTGTCGTGGTAAATGCAGCTATTGAAGCCATCGAAGACAATGGAGAATTCGTCGAAACCAACCATAATTGGGGTACCATATCTTGGCCGTATTTCGGTGATTTTGTTCAAGTCAGTTCTCTTAGTGGCCCAGCCAAGTGTCATTGGTCCAGCAGTGAGCAGCACCACCTCGAAGTAGTAGATGTGCGCACTGACTTGGCACACGGACCGAACACTTTGCCAGTGCCAATCAGACCTGGCTGAGAGGTGACAGGGAGAGAGGGTGAGCTGGGGGGTGAGGTCGTGCGGGTTGAGGGTGGCAGGGGTGGTGGGTTTGGGACTAGTATTTGTTGGATTCGGATTGATTGAATTAAGCAAATTCTGGGAACAGATATAGAGTTGGTACTGGAGTCTACATTCATTTCCAGATTTGATCACTTGTCCAACATCTTTCCCCTCAAATGTCTCTCTGCACGTCTCCACGATTTGTCCAATCTTTGCACAAGCCTCGATCTGCCTCTTCTCAGTCTCACTCATCTCCAAGTCTGCGAGTGCAATCAACACAAACAACTGGGTCCAATGGTCAGGGCTGGAGGTGAGGGTGCGGGTGAGGTAGGTGAAGACTGACGAGTGGATGGCTTCGATGATGTCATATCCTTGATGTCGACAACATTTGATGAGATGCAGTAGAACGATGCAGATGGAACGATGTTGGGTGAGAGTGGACTGGGTGATGACGAGGTGCAAATAGGGGTAGAGCAGTTCGAGAAGTTTGGGTTGTATAGTATATACTTTATCAATCTATAATCATCTATCACATGTCCCACACACTGAGCCATCATCACCGACCTTGTCCCTTTCCCCATCACCTCAATGATTGATTGAATGTATCGCAACAATCTCCATTTGTATCCATCATAACCATCCTTGTCACTATAAGCATCCCTCACTCTCCATTCCCCATTTCGATCATTTTCTATGTCTTTTTCCACACTTCTCACCTCTTTGTCAAATATATTTTGCATTTCATCATCAAAGAACAAACTCACTTGATTGTCCACAGGAAGGTGCGCAAACCAAAAATCTCTATAAAACTTTTCCGTCATCCCTAATCGATATTTTCTCTCATCTCCTCCAGTTTGTTCATGAAAAGTTGTGAATCGAATATTTGGTGGAGGGAACTTGAAAGGAGTCTGACCGAAATTGAAGTGACACTGCTGGTTGGGCGAGAGAAGTGCGTTGGCAAAATAAGGATGGTTGGAGAAATGCGGTGATATTGGACAATCGATTGGTTGTCCGTTGAGATAAAACTCGAATCGTCGATTGTTCATGTTGAGCAGACAACCAACAACATTGAAGGGCCGTAGAAAGTGGAGTGGCGATTGGGTGCGATTTATTGTTGTGATGGATGATATATTGATTACCAATTTCAAAACAAACTGAGTGCTCATCACTCATAATTCCAAACGCATAATCCAAATCTCTCTTTCCTAATGCCCCATCCCAATCGTATCTCTCCATTAGTCACACAAGTCACTTCATAAAAAATAAACGTTCGATTTGACAGAAAATGAAGAACGGACCGGAGAAGAAAAATGGTCATTACATCTCGCATTGAATCCATCACGTGACAGTTTGATATCTGGTACATGCTGCACCTTTTCGAAGGGGATTAATTCATCTACCAGGTTGTCCACGCACCACTTTGCACACCACTCCACCTGGTACCTCTCAACATCCCACCATCTTTTCTCATTGCTTCCACGAGTGTGTCACTGTGTGTTTGTGAGTACCGAGCGAGAGCAGTGCGCAATCGATCTCTTCTCTCACTGCTCATCTTCATCTCCACACACCACCTCTCCCCGAAAGTATCGCTAACTTCACAATTTCTATATCTTCACATTTTTCAATTACTTTCACCGAGTAATCTACCACACAGTTAATAGCTTCATTGCTCCATTTTTAATCTTCATATTTCATCACCAACAACCGTACAACCCAGCACACCACTCTCAGTTTCTTCCACCCATCCCCACCCCTTCCCACTCGATCACTAACCGATGTGCACAGTCGAACCAATGAGCATTGCACTGCACGAGATGAAACTGAGGATGACCAGATGAAATAATCAAATATCTTCTGAACCTCCATTCCACTTTTGTCCACCATCAAATCCACCATCTCTTCGGTCAACAATATCGCTAAACCTTCTCTCCAAATCCATTCTTCATCATTTCTTCTTTCATATTCCCACCAATCAGTATAACTTCTATTCCCCAATATCTTCACATCAATCAGCATCTGCTTCAACTCCACCAATTTGTCCTCTTCGGTCTCTGTCCATATTTTCCATCTCAATTAATGTCACTTTTCACTAGTCGTAACAAGAAAAGTAACATAAATAATACGCACTAAAATCATCACAGCCCGCCTTTCCAGTAATCAATATCAAGTCAATCTAATCTAACCTAATATTTATGCTTCCCAAACACTTAATGTATAGTCTTCCGTGTCCACCACAAAGTAATAAGTCTACGATTACACTCATCCACCAATACTCTGTACCACTACACCAAGCTCATTCCTATCATAAACTAATCTATCGTAGTCAATGGGACACACAACATTCTAAAATCCGTGTACAATTTTCAAATTTTTTACTTTTAGTCTGTACCAACAGATGGCAGCAATGGTGCAGTAAATCAGTTTACTGTAAATCCAAAATTTTCAATCAAACTCACATTCCACAAAAAAATCATTCATTCAATGCACGCTACTCATCTAAATGAGCAAGCGGTGCGGCAGCTTTACTAATAAATAATTGAGTTAATACATTGAGTTAAACAAAAAAAAATCGAAACCACACAACCCCCTTGCAATGAAATAATAAAAATAAATTCAATCAACATTTATAGTAAACAACATATCTTTATTAAACAAATAAAGTCTCGACAGTTTGATCAATCAAAAGACAAAATCATTTGAGGGGAATTCCACCAAAATGTTTGAAGTAGAATTTGGTGGATGAGGAAGACCATGAGGACCAAAATGAGTGGAACGATTATTGCGAGGTAAAGAGTTGAGAAAGAAGATAATAAAGTGATTTGATCGATTGTAGATATAGTTTATTTCATTTGGGATTCAATTTGAATCGTAAAAATAGCCCAAAAATTGTGCTTGTATTTAAAAAAATCCATCCAATTCTTCACTCAATTCCACACAAAACAAACCAACAATTTCTTTGTCATGGTTCCCCATTTTTCCAACCTTCCACAAATACAAAAAATATCAAAATTAGTATTAATTTAGTGAATTCAAAATTTAGCAAAAAAACAAATAAATCACGAATACAAAATGATATATAACAAGAATGAATGAAATGATGTCGATATTCCATTTCGGTTCTAGAGTTTGTAAAGATGCCTCGATGGTGTACGTTCGAAATAGCACTGAGGATTGTTTCCTAAGTAGATGGGGGAAAAGAGAGGGAATGTTTAGGGGAATGTGATTTAAAAGGATTATTATAAGTAAATTAATGAAAAGTAATTGTGAATTGTATTTATGAATAGTATTTTAGAAAATTTGTATGTTTTTTCTGTATACTGAAATAGCAAATTCATGGCTTTCATCTACCTTCAAATTCTTCTTTTCAAGAACAATTTACCAAACCACCATTTTAACTCACACTCATTCTAAAACAAAACTCCAAAAAACGCAAGATAAATCTCATTATCATTAAAATTTTTCTCTGAATTTTTAAAATTTTTATCAAAAATCACTTAGCGCTTTTGCCATCGTGCCATCGGGCGCAGAAACAAGTGCAATCAATCTGTACTACGTTGCGCGTTGTCAAATTGATGATCCCTTTCTGCTCGGGACGTTATCAGCACGATGGCAAAGGCGACGCAAATTGATTTTTGATAAAAAAAAAGTCAAATTTGAGCGCTCAAGAAAATCATAATAAACTTTTCACCAACTTGACATCTAGAAAAATTCAAGGACAGAGAAACGATCTCAATTGAAAACAATATTTTCAAGCAAAAACGGCTGCGCTTGTTTGTGGAGGAAACACAAAAATTGAAACAATATTAAAGATACGAATATGAGATTATAATCTGTAAAATAGCAAAAATGTATTCTCTGCATACGTTTACCCAAAGCACTGGACCTATGACCGAATTGTCAAATAAAATCATAAAATTTATAAAATGTAAAATTCAAACGCAAAGCGGAATCATCCAATCAAAAGCACTGGTGTTCGGCTAACAAAAACTACGAAAAGATACGAATTGGGTGGAGTACAAGAGAACCTTTAGATTCGAGTGGAATATTCTGTTTTTGTGCAGAATTTGATGAATCTCAAGAATATTCTTCGTAAGGAGACATCGTGTGCCGATATCGATCAAAAAGCAGAAAAACAAAGTGCAATCAATCTGTGCATACGCTGCATGAGTTACCACACCAAATTGAGCTACCCTTTTCTGCTTCAACACGTTATCAGCACGATGCTCAAATACACAATGAAAACTCGTGTCATTGAAGATAAAAAAATTCGAACAAAATGATCCTGAGTTGGGTAATCCTTACAAGTTATAACGATAAATTGGTGGCCTTCACCGTCGAGAACTGCAGTGCTTCGGAACCTTAACTATCAATGGTAGAAAATCGAAAGTAAAGAGCAATGTAAAACCCCCTCACCAAAGTCGTGCATTACATCTGTTTCATCTCTGTTCATCTATTCGTCTCAGAATTTGCATGAATTTTCTTTTAACAATTTCCATGAAGTTTGCCCAGAACACGTGCCGATATCGATCAAAGCAGAAAAATTAAAAATGCAATCAATCTGTGCTTACGTTGCATGTTGTCAAATTGAGCGACCCTTTCTGCTTCAACACGTTATCAGCACGATTATGGACAAACATTTAGGAAAAATATGAAACAAAAACACAATCAAATTCGAGCGCCCAAGAATAAGGGAAAATTCTGGCAATAAAGTTAAAAAAAACATTTGTTTGATCCACTTTTGATTGACGGAATATAAAAATTCAAAGTAAAATGTTCATGAAATGTTCAAACCCACCAAATTCGATTGCAATTCAATTTATAACCTAAGATTTATTCTTCTCAGAATTTGACAAATCTGCAATCAATTAAACAAATCTCAGACTCAGAACATATGTGCCGATCAAAGCAGAAAAAAATGCAATCAATCTGTGCTTACGTTGCATGTTGTCAAATTGAGCGACCCTTTCTGCTTCAACACGTTATCAGCACGATGCTCAAACAAAAACAACTGTTTTACTGCGAAGATGAAAAAAAATTCGAACAAACAAATGAAAAAATGATCCTGAGGTGGGCAATCGCCGAGTTATAACGATGAATTGGTGGCCTTCACCGTCGAGAAATTAGTGCTTCGGAACCTCGACTATCGATGGTGGAAAATCGAAAATAAAGAGCAAAGTAAAAAAAACCCTCGCCAAAGTCGTGCATAATATCTGTGTAATTTCTGTTCATCTATCCGTCTCAGAATTCGCTTAAATTTTCTTTTAACAATTTCCAGTTGATTGTGTTTTCGTTTTTGCAGTTCTTGGTGATTGCCCAGAACACGTGCCGATATCGATCAAAGCAGAAACAAAGTGCAATCAATCTGTGCATACGTTGCATGTTGTCAAATTGAGCGACTCTTTCTGCTTCAACACGTTATCAGCACGATTATGGTCAATCACCAAGAATTGCAACAACGAAAACACAATCAAATTCGAGCGCCCAAGGGAAAATTCTGGCGTATTAAAGTTTAAAAAAACATTCGTTTGATCCACTTTTGAATGATGGAATATCAAAATTCCAATTGAAATGTTATTCAATCCACCAAATTCGATTCCGATTCAATTTCTAACCTAAGATTTATATTCTTCTCAGAATTTGACAAATCTGCAATCAATTAAACAAATCTCAGACTCAGAACATACGTGCCGATATCGATCAAAGCAGAAAAACAAAGTGCAATCAATCTGTGCATACGTTGCGTTGTCAAATTGAGCAACCCTTTCTGCTTCAACACGTTATCAGCACGATTCTGAATCCAAGCTTATTTAAAAAATTGCAAAGATGCGAAAATTCGAGCTCACAAAAAAGGAATATTAGAAATTTTCTTGTGATAAAAATGAACAAAAAAGTTTGTGAATTGCTTGAAATTGAGAATTCGATTCCAATTCACAATTTCGCAATTGTGCCGCCCTCACCAAAGTCGTGCATCATTCTGTTTCAATTCGTCTCAGAATTTGCAAAACATTTCCGTCATACATCATCTTTTGCTCTAATGCCAAGAACGCGTGCCGATATCGATCAAAGCAGAAACAAAGTGCAATCAATCTGTGCATACGTTGCGTGAGTAATCTCAAATTGAGCAACCCTTTCTGCTTCAACACGTTATCAGCACGATGCTTAGCATGCATGCAAAAGAATTTAAGATGAAAACGAATTCAAATTCGAGCGCTCAAGAAACAAACAAAAAATGATGATGATGTTTTTGGGCCAAAGCTTGGCGCATCCAGTACAGTATTTCACAGTGACAGAGAATAGTTCCCTAAAAAGTAATAATCTGATAAAAACAAAGTGAAAAAGTTTGAAGTGAAAATTGAAATAAAGAATCCACGAGTTCGAGTGGCGGAGTTAATCTCGAAATAAATCTACTCGAAACATTATTTTTCTATTTCTATTTCCGCGCCAAACCTTTTCCAGTTGGTTGTGACCAAAGCTACCCGTAAAAACATTAAGAACGAAAGGTAATCAAACAAAGTCAAAATCGATCAAGCATCAATCAAACATATAAAAAGTTTAAAAATCAAAACCAAATCAAATTATCGAATCGAAATTTCCAAATCAAATTTCGATTCGATGTTGAATCTAAGTGAGATAGTAGTGGAACTTGCCGTGTCCAGACATTTCATCACTACTGAGTTCAGTGTCTAGACACGGCAAGTTCCACTACTAGCTCACTTAGATTCAACATTGAACATGACTTGAGATGGGAATTTTGTGTTGCACCTGAGCAAACCTCACTTCACCTCATTTGTATCGAACTAATGTAAGAGGTCAATAAAATACCATTTCCAAAAAAAATTCGAAAACCAAAAACGAAGACGACGACCACGATGAAGACAAATCGATGAGCATTCATTTTCGTGCTCACAAAACTGTTTTGGCGAGCTTGTGAGAGTTGTTACATTTTTGCGGAAAATATTTACTGACAGAGCTCGCACCAAAACAGCTTCACGAACAGAAAAGGTAGAAGAAGAAGATTTGAAAACGAAAAATGAAAATAAAGAAGCCAGAACGACGTCGAAAATACAAAGAAACGAATCGATTTCGAATACGAAAAAGGTTGCGTTGTAATGATGATCGAATGATGATGAACTTTTCCCATGAGCAATCAAAACTATCGAAAGAGCATCAACGTACTCGTAGTAGTCACGACAACCCAATCATATCATCATCATCATGATCAAATTTCGAATCACCAGACAAAAAGTCAAACAGCCATGACCGATAGGATGATGAACGATCATACGATTTTAAATAGGAAAAACAACATAAAGCTATTTCGAGTACAAACTTTTAAACTAAATTCCGAGAATAGTAATGCTAAGGTTCGCAAAGTTTTGTAAAAACACGAACAAAACTTTACGAACAAAAACTAAAACTAGAAACCCATCTGGGAATACTTAAAAAACACGAACAAAGTTCAAGTGAACAGAATAAAAACGCCAAGCTGGACGTTTTTTTCAGCACACAAAAAAGCAGACAAAAGCACGGAACAAACAAAAAGACCGAACTAATCTAATTTAACCGAAAAGTGTACACTTTTGGGTTGAAAACTAAAACTCACGTACTTGCCGTACAAAATACAAAAAACAACAGAAAAAAACGACGGAGAAGATGTGAGCCATGACTAATTGAAAAATATACATAGCATTCAAACATATAGCAAAAACGTTCGATCTCTGTGTATTTAGCCTGCATTTAAGGTTAGAAAATGCACATAAGTGAGCAGAGAGAGAGAGAGAGAGAGAGAGAGAGAGAGAGAGAGAGAGAGAGAGAGAGAGAGTTTCTCTATCCTAGAGAATGAGAAACACAGCAGATGGTTTAGATATTTTCCCTTCCCTTGTCTAATCAACGAAAAAAGAACAGCGATCAGAACGATCAATAGCTACTATTGAGCACAGTAATCTGCGATATAGAAAGAGAAATGTAAAAAGAAATGTATAATAGGCCTTTGATTGCGAGTTTCGATCTGTATAATACAAAAACTACTAAATAAAATATAAAGCTTATAATATAAATCTATACGATATATAAACGAGAAACGTCTAAGTTTGAGAGTGAAATGAAGCGTGAGCGTTCTGGTGTAGTGATTTATTGTTCATTTGAGGAAGAAAAAATGGTGAAATTTAAGCGAATTTGCGTGATATTGTGTTTTTAAGAGAATTCTCAGTTGTAGGTAGAGAATTCTCGGGTTTGGTTGAGAGAATTCTATGTATTGGATAGAGATTTTTATGTATTAGATTGAGAATTCTACGATTTGGATTAAGATATTTTATGTATTGGATTGAGAATTCAATGTATTGGATAAAGAATTCAACGATTTGGATAGGGATTTTGTGTATTGGATAGAGAATTCTACTATTTGGATAGGGATTTTGTGTATTGGATTGAGAATTTCCATGTATTGGGATAGAGAATTCTAAGATTTGGATAGAGAATTTGTATGTTTTGCATAAAGAATTTTGTGTTTTTTAAGGAAAATTTAAGAGAGAAGGGAATAGGAAGGGAAACGGAACACTCACCCCGGGCATTCTTGACACATTTTTTTGCGTATTGAGGCGTTACGGAAAGCAGTACGGGAAACAGAGTACAGGAAACTTAGTAGTCAGATCAAATCAGGAATGTAGTGTTTTTTCTTTGAACTTGTGTGAACTTTTCGAGTTTTTTTTCTTGGGATTTTTGGTAGAGAAATTGAGAGGAAATTGGATACATTTCGGTTGGGGTTGGTAGTTGAGGGGTTGACATCTGTCAGTCGATATGTCAGTTGTTGGATTGTTCATTCGTTACTGGGAATTCGATGGATCGATTTGGTGTGAAACGACAGGAAAACGGAAATGTTTTGGACATTCTTTTGTATGCATGCCTGTCGCTAGGCCGGTGGCAGGCCTCAAGGCCTGTGTGGCACACAGTGTGTGCAGCTGTGCAGGTTACATGCCTTGCATGCTGTCTGCCTTGTCCAAACGAAAAAAAAGGCGCAATGCAAACGCAATGCTTTTGGCCCTGCAATGTAACAAAAAGCGTACGACGAATGACTAACATAACCAAAGTAGTGATTATACGATCGACTTGAAAGTGAAGTGTAAAAGCAGAAGAAAGAGAAGGAAAGAGAAGAGAGAAACGATAATAGCGCAGCGCGGGCAAACTTCAACAACGTGCGCGGTTCTCTTCTTCTTTTGCTCCTCTGTCCGTATCGTAGCCTATCATTATACATTTTGTATTGTAGAAGTAGTAGTAGAAGTAGCGGCACACGTAAAACGGCGCTGCGCAAAGTTAGGCCATGTTACGTTTAGATAGTTGTCCGAGGGAATACAGTTTAGTGTAGTTTCTCTGATGAGGAGGAGGAGGAGGAGGTGGAGGAGACGGTGGTTGAGGAGGAGGCGGTTGAGAAGGTGGTTGAGGAGGAGGCGGTTGAGGAGGAGGAAGAGTAAACGGTGGAGGAGCCGGTGGAGCAGAAGTTAGCGCTCTTTTACGTTCTCACATTAGTAGTAAAATGGAAGTTTTCTGTAGTGCGCATGCGTGCAGTTTCTGTGTGCATATATACAGACTGAATAGCCAGACACAGAGAAAGACTCAAGGACGAAATAGCGATAAAAATTTGAAAGAGGAAAGTGATGCTTCCTCGTGTTCGCTCGTGAAAGGTCTTTTCGGTCGTTAATCTTTTTGGTTTTTTTTCTGGTTGTTGGATTCGGGTTGGATTCTCTTCCTTTGGTTGGATTCTGTCCTTTAGCTGGATTCGGTTCTATAGTTGGATTCTTTTTTTGGTTAGATTTTTTCAAGTTAGATTCTGTTTTCTTGTTGGATTCAGTTTTTTAGTTAGGTTCGTTTTCTGGTTAATTTTGTTCTCTAGTTGGATTTTTTCTTTAGTTGGATCCTGTTCTCTGTTGGATTTTTCTGGTTGGATTCTGTACTTTAGTTGGATCCTGTTCTCTGTTGGATTTTTCTGGTTGGATCCTGTTCTCTGTTGGATTTTTCTGGTTGGATCCTGTTCTCTGTTGATTTTTCTGGATGGATCCTGTACTTTAGTGGATTCTGTTCTCTAGTTGGATTTTTTCTTTTGTTGGATCCTGTACTTTAGTTGGATCCTGTTCTCTGTTGGATTTTTCTGGTTGGATTCTGTACTTTAGTTGGATCCTGTACTTTAGTTGGATCCTGTTCTCTGTTGGATTTTTCTGGTTGGATTCTGTACTTTAGTTGGATCCTGTTCTCTGTTGGATTTTTCTGGTTGGATTCTGTACTTTAGTTGGATCCTGTTCTCTGATTTTTACTGATTGAATTCTCGTTCTTCCATTTTCTAAAATGGAACATAATAAAATCGATCCAAACATGCACCATCCGGTGATTCCGCCTCCTCCTTCTTCACAACCCCAACTGGACACGGAATCAGTGTCTGAGCGTCTTGATACAGAATGCACAATCTTATTTCCGTAAGAATCAGCTGTCCCTTATGTCGTACACAAGCGAGGGTTAGTGCATTTGGATTCACATGTCGCGCAATTGCTGCCTTGAATTCAGTTTCATTGTACGCGTATTCCATTTGAGGTAGTATCCCGGACTCGGCCAACCAGGAGCCGACATCATGACAACCGTGTAGTGATAAAGCTCGGGCAAAGTAGGTGAACTGGTCTAGGCGGGAGCAGGTGCCGTGTTTCACCCATTCTTGGGTCCAGTACTCGGGTTCAGAAAGTTTTTCGGTAAAACTAGGCCAATTTTGGGTCAACGCAGGTTTCAGTAGGTCAACCTCGTGGATATCAAACGGCTCCCTTGCACAGTAGGTCTTGCAGGTATGATTGCTCAGCTTGGTCCGAAATCCGCCAATCGCCCAAGAAGAATCCCGAGATCGACATTCGGTAAAATTTCCCGAACTTCCGTAACATTTCCCAGGGGGCCATACTTTGGACAGTACAAAGTAACTGTACGGTTCGTCGGGTCGTTTCGCAAAATTGATCAAAAGTAGAAATGCAACCAAAAAGAGAATGAAACATCGTGCCAAACGAACGGATCGACGATGAAAGTCACGCTCCGACTCAGTTTCGAGATCGTTGAGACGGATTGTGATTTCAGTGCTGTTCAGAATTGCGCCTGGTGGCGGTGGGGGCGGTGGAGGCGGGGGTGGATAGACCATCTAATAGATTACGGAATTAGTAAAGAACTCAAGATTTAAAACCAGAAAATCAAACCTTTAAAGGATCCAAAAGATGATGCGCTCAGGAATGTCTGGAATGTTTCAGGAACTGAATCCTTTTGTCAGACTCTCGACTTTAAAGTGCCAACTCGACTCGAGATATTCAGAGGATTCTCTCTCACTTTCTCTCTCTACACACACACACACACACACACATAAAAGAGAGCAGAATCCAGATTCCACGCACCCACACACAGACAGGCCAACTCAACATAGTTCAAGTTCCAAACAGACCGAATCCAGAATTGCTCATTTTGTTTGCTTGTTGTTTTGATTGCGAGTGAGTTTGCTCAAACACAAATACAGTCGCACAGGCATGCGAGCCTGCATGCAAACCGGACGATCAAGGACCATCCACAGATAGCATACATTTACATATAGAAATACTTAATTATACCTAAATTCTGGATCTTTTTTGGAACTTTTTAAAATTCAAATTTTTTTAGAAGTTATTTGATTAGTTTTTCTTATGCTCAGACAGGTTAATTGGATTTGAGATCAAGTTTTAGATACTTTAATACAATTTTATGTTACTAATCAAAACAACAACAAGAAAAATTGATACGTCTTCTGTGGATAGTTTGTGTGTTACTTTCTGCGGTTTGTTATGATTCTGACTCGAAAGTGCAGCTGCTTCAGACAGTAATGTTGGAAAATCCTGGTAACTTTGGATACGGTAAACCAATTTTTTATATTTTTGGATTTTTTTAAAATTCTAATTCTATATTATTTTAGAGTGTAAAATGAATATTATTCAAATTATCACCGAATCCATTTGTAAACCGAACCAATTCTTCTCTTTGAAATTGGTCAAGGATTGGCGTTATTTTTGCCGCGATGATCGTAAAATGACTTTGAGTTTTCCTGGCTTCGATGGAGATGGAGATGATGAAGTGTTGATGGAAAATCAACAAAAACTGCTTGCCCATCTTTTTTGGGATCATTGATAAGCTTATTAACCTAGATGGTGATGGAACCATCCTCAGCCTATGGTATTCACAAGTTCACAAGTTGTCCTCTTACTACAAACGAGCAATTTCTGAACTAAAGTTGGATAGAAAGATTTTAAGCAGTACAGACTCATTCATCAGAGCAGAATTGAGTGCCATCAAACGGAGGATGCGGCCGTTTCATGAATCCTGAATTGAGTGACTGACGGTAGAAACAGAATCTGTCAGAATGCCTCTGATGCCTGTACCAATTTGTTGGACTATTTCGATGTTGATAGTTACCTGAAGTTAGTGATTCACTAATAGTGAAGCCTCAGTTAGTCACAGTAAGTATGTGTCGATGGTGGCGACACCTCTCGTCTCAAATCATGACTAAAATCTGTGCGCCTCTACCTCGTATCTTTAGCAGTGCATCTAGCTGCGCATCGATGCTATTCAAGAATCTTCCCCTGAAAAGGAATACTATGAAAAGGAGGATGCGATGCGACGTACATTTGCGAACCTCTTACGAACGTATCAACTTGCACAAACAAAACAAAAGTGTTGCATCTTGTCAAGTCCACAATTTTTTGTTTATTTGATCTTTGATTTCATTTACCAGCGATAACATCATCTTGATTAGATTTGTTCATTTATTCATACTTTTGTGATTAAATTTTGTGATTAAATTTTGTGATTAAATTTTGTGATTAAATTTGGTGATTAAATTTGACTTGTCATTTTTAATTGTCGTATTGCGTCTCATTTTTAAGAGTGCACAAAAAAACATGGGCAACCTGTTCAGCGCTCCAACTATCGAATCGGTTGTGGAGAAGGCCAAAGAAAGCATCCTCAATGATGCGGATTGTCGAATCACTTTGAGATTTCCTGGCTTCCAAGAGGGCGATAAGGAATTTTTGGAAAATCAACGACAGCTCACAAAGATTTTTGAATGTGTTCCTGATTTGGTGGACAAATTTGGGGCCTCATCTGTTGGTGCGCATGCGCCAAACGGAGCAGGAAAGCTACTGGAACTTTTACAGTCAAAAATATTCAAATCGTCCGATCACTACGAGAAAGCGCTGGCCGAATTGAAGATCGATAATGAAAAGATTGTCGATGATGCGCATGCGCATTTACTTTTCATGTCTGAAATTAGCGAAATTGAAAGCCAACTCCGTAGTTTTCAAGATCCTGAACTAACGATCGAACAGTATAAGACCCATCTTGCGCAAGCGGACAGTGCGTGCTATCAGCTGTTGGTCAAGTTTCGTGACCCAGACTTTTACCTTCGAAAGTATCCTTTTGTGTTTGCGCCCTTTCTGGTAAACTTTGTCGCCCTTTATGTGTCAATTGTACAAGCAAATCTTCGCTTTACCACCACAAACCAGAAACTTAAGGACGCCCGTAAGAATATGACAGATTTGAGTGAGCTGGTCGTCTATTTCAGCCAGGAATCCATCCGTGCCCGACAGCAGTACATCAAACATGCACTCGTCGATACGTCCGAACTGGAAACCCTGCTACTGTTGGATGGTCCCAAGGCTGTCTACTCGCTGATGCTGTATCCACATGTACAGACATATAATGCGGCCTTTAAGATCATTATCGAGTGGCATCGTCAACAGGCGAGTGAGGTGTTTGCAAACTATTTTGACCAACCATTGAAGAGTGTTCTAGATTTTATGGGTTTTCTTGAACGCGAAATTTTTCTTGCCGAGTATGAAACCAAACGCAAACCAAACTCAAACCAAAATCAACTATAAAGTATTTAAGGCGGGAAGCCATACTTCCAACTTATGTGAATGACCCCTTCACATATTAGTGTAAAAAGGAGGTTTTCGTAATGTTACTTTTTCTCCGGAACCTATTTACCGATTTTTGAATATTATAGCTTAAAATAAAGGTAAACGTATAATCTTGAAAATTGACGAACTGAAATTTTTATAATTTATTACATTAAACAGTGAGAGTGATTCAGGCAACCTCAAGTGAAAAAAAACATTGTAATTGTTTACATTTATGGATGGATTTTCTTGGTTAGCTCCAAAAATATAAAATTTCAGATCGTCAATTTTCAAGATCATACATTTACCTTTATTTTAAGCCATAATATTCAAAAATCGGTAAATAGGTTCCGGAGAAAAGGGAACATCACGAAAACCTCCTTTTTACACTAATATGTGAAGGGGTCATTCACATATGTTTGAAGTGTCGTGTCTCGCCTTAAAAAAACAGACTTAAACCAAACTCAATAAAAACTTCAATAAAAACTTCAATAAAAACTTCAATAAAAACTTTACATATTTATTATCCAATTCACAATCAATTACACAATCCTTTAATGATGATTCATCTCAATATTCATCACACCCTCATTAGTAATACCATTCGGCCCGGTAATCCACTTGGCATTATGATCATCCAGTGGACACCCGGCAGTAGTGGCCACTGTAACGCTACCATTCTCCTTCGAAATCGAAACAATGTTGATCGCATTGATACCATTACCATTGCCAAACAGTTGGTGAGCATGCCGATCCATAAAGATACCAATCAGAAATGAGAGAACCAGAATTGCGACTCCTAGCGAGACGATTAGTACTTGATCGGTTGGACTGGGCAGAACAAAGATGCGCAGTTGGGTCTCTTGCCATTTCGACTCAGTCCAGAGGGAGTAGTGGGGCAGATTCTCGGGGATCAATTCCCATGTTGATGGATTCACTGCGGGCGAATGACTCGGCACCATATAACTTGAAGATAGGATACATTCACCAGCCATCGAAGCGCCGTTCATCCAAATGTACTGAAATTGAGCAGATTTTCGATTTGCGTTCAACTCGTGACACTCCTCGGAACTGTTCACGCCCTCCACCGTTTGTCCAGTAAAGCGGAACATCAAGAATCGGGTATATTCCCGCAGGGGCTTACTCGCACCGTGTACGCTAACATACGTACTGTAGGGCGCTTTCACATTTTCGGGTTGTTTTCGGGTATTGGGTATTTCCACCGTCAGGAAAAGGTCACAATTTGAGTTTTGTAAAAAGCAAGTCAACAGTCCCTGTACTGTGGTGAGATTGGCATGGACTGCGTGGGCCATTTGTTCGCCGGTTACGAGACGGTATGCGACCCGACCAAATAGAGTTGACAGATCCCTTAGGCGTAAAGCAAGATCCGGCAGGCTCAGATGGGATTCGTCTTCACGGTAGCTGTTGTAGTACTTGTTGGTGTACTCCTTCTCGTGGTTTGTTGCAACCAGTACGGTAAAGTCGGGATCGGATCTCTGGAATAGAAGAAAAAAGATCGTAAATATAGGAAACATCAAGCAACTAACATCCAACGCCTAACATAAAAAGTCTAATGTGGAAAGTCCAACATCAAAAACCCAAAATCAAGAGCCTAACATTCAACCCCTAACATCTAAAACAAATAACATCACATCCTAAAAATCAAAAACCCCCCAACATCAAAAGATCTAACGTCCTAAAGCAAATGATTCAGCTGCTAAAAACTAACATTCTAAACATAGGATCCTAAACCAAATCTCAAAAAACTAACATCCAACTAATATCAAAAGTCTAATATGAAAAATCTAACATTCAAAACACAGAATCAAGAATCTAACATCTAGAACCCTGAAATCAAAAACCCTAATATCCAAACGTCTAACATCAAAATACCCAAAATCCATCATTCAAAAATCTAACGTAAAAAAGACCTAAAATAACAAACATCAAAAGATCAAAAGAAATAAACCAAATCCCAAAAAACTAAATCAAAATCCAATTAAAAAAATCTAAAATAAAAAAAACCAAACATGTCAAACATCTAACATCCTAAACAAAAATCCAAAAGTCTAATATAAAAAAACACAAAATCAAAGACCAAAAGTAAAAAAAACTCTAACATCCAACAGAAGGATCTAATCTTCTAAACATAAGATCTTAAACCAAATCGAAAAGCAAATCATAGAAACAAACATTCAATCACTAACATCAAAAAGTCTAATATCCAAGCCCCAAAATAGCGAACCTAACTTCAAAACAAGCTAAAATAAAAAACCTGAACAACTAACATAAAAAAGATCTAATATCCTAAACCCTAAGACCCTAAAAACCAATTCCAAAAAAACTAAAATCGAAATTCAACATCAAAAGTTTAATATCCAAAACAATAAATCAAGAATCTAACGTCAAAACCCTAATCTAACATCTAAGACAAGACTAAAAATGCAAAAAACCTAAAATAAAAAAACCATAACATCTAAATATCTATCATCAATAGATCCATTCTCCTAAACATAGGATCCTAAATCAAATCACCCAATCCCTAATATCAAAAGTCAAACATCCAAAAAACAAAGAACCTAACGTAAAAAACCCCAACATCTAAACATCTAACATCAAAGTATCTAACTTCCTAAACCAAATCCCAAAACTAACATCCAAAACATAACATCCAATCAACTTACCTTCTTCAGAAAACTCTGCGCCGACGCAGGAGGCAACGCCCTCCCATCCGGCACCTCATTCACAGTCAAATTGACCAGTCCATAGGTCTCATGATGGATCATATTGACCAGATCCTTCGACTTGTTAGTAGAATTCAAATTCTTATGCAGGAAAATCTGTTGAGGGATACCCTCGCCCCGATACTGTGCCAGTTGGTTCAACTCAATAAAGTGCGACAAGTGGGTCAAATTCAGACTTGGATACTCCATCTGGAACTTAGGATCCATCAAGTTAAACAGATTCCGTTCCATCTGATAGGCCGAGTCACTGGATCCAATGTAATCGAACGCTTCACCATCGAAAAGTGCGAGTAAAAGTGCCTTTTTGGTACGTTGTGGATCCATTTTACGCTTAATCGAGGGTTGATTCAACATTTCCGAGATAGCGAGAATGGTCACCAGGGAGGAGATGGCACTGTCGGCGCCTGGGGCCATGCCCTCAAACATTGAGAAAGAATCCTGACGAGCTGCTAGAACCACCACCGAGTTGGGTTCGATTTGACGGGTTTGGGACAGGTCGAGGGTGTGGTAGAAAATGTTATATCCTTCGAGAGGGTCGCATTGAATATCTAGGAAAAAATTGAAGATTTAAAATTAGAATTCAGTAGGGATACAAAAGATCTAATCACCTAAACATAGGGCCCTAAGGAAAATCCCAAAATTCAATTCCTAACATAAAAAAATCTAATATCCAAAATCAAAAACTCTAACAGCAAAACTAACTAACCTTAACTAAATAATCAAAATCCTAAAAACTAACATCCAAAAGACCCAATCACTTACCTTCTTATCTAACTTCAAAAGATCCATTCTGCTAAACATAAGATCCCTAAAGCAAATCCCCAAAACTAACATCCAATCCTAAACATCAAAAAGTCTTACATCCACAAACCAAAATCAAGAACCTAACGTCAAGAACCCTAACATCTAAGACAACTAACATCCAGAATCCTAAAATCAAAAGCCTTAACCAAACATCTAACATAAAAAGACTAATATCCAAAACCATAGCATCTAAAACAACTAATATACAGAATCCTAGGATAAAACCCCCTAACATCAAAAGACCTAACATAAGATCCTAAATCAAATCCAAATCCCAAAATTATAAAAAACCCAACGTCCCCCTAACATCCAATCCCTAATATCAATTGTCTAACATACAAAATCTAATATCCAAACATCTAATCTCCTAAACATCGCATCCTAAGGTAAATCCCAAAAAATCCCAAACATCAAAAAAATCTAAAAAAAACTAACATCCAAACACCAAAATAAATAACCTAACGTGACCAAAAATGGAAAAATCCCTAACATCTAACAAACATCTAACATCCTAAATCGATTATCAAAAACTAACCATTCAAAAGATCCATTCTCCTAAACCTAGGATCCTAAGGTCTAAATCCCAAAACCCCCTAGAAAATCTAAGATTCTACTTACCAGGAAAAATATGATACCTAGCGGAGAGTACGGACCGTCGCATACAGGTCACAGAATCCCGTGCGGCATGCATCGACGCAGTCAGCTCAATCGCCAACTTAGGCCACCGATCCTGGGTACAGTAGTCCACAATCTTCTTCCGCAACAAATCGATTTGAGACTGATTCCTCAACAGAAAGACCGGAAATGGCAAATTCTGGAACATTAGACCCTCGTGTAGGTAGGGCGATTTTGGATGATTCCAGGCCTGGGTACGACAGTGACCGTATTCGGTACTGTTTACGTAAAGGGAGGAGTACTCGTTTGGACAGGAACGATCTGGTGAGAATCCATCAGGAAGGGGTTCCAAATCTTCCTCGTCTAAAACCACAATTCCGGCGATTCGATCATGACTCGCTTCTTTCAACACCAAAACCAGGGACAAATTACTGAATTGCCGTAGAGTCAAAACAGCAACATACGGCGGATCCCTTCCACCGCTCACCAGAAACTCCAAATCTTCCTGTTGATCCTCAAAACTTCCAGACCGAAGCAGCTTCGCAATTCCATAATTAGGCCTCGTAAAGGAACTCGAACCACAGCCAATTTGATGAGTCTGATTGAGCCGACGGAAGCAGAACTGACTCGAATCGAGTAAATCGTAAATCTTAGGATTGTGATGACGGGACGGGGACGGGGAAGATTGTGAAGACAAGGGAATTTGGGTAAAAAAGATGAGCCAGAAAAAGGCAAAAATGAGTAGATAGGTTAGATAAGGTCGAATCACGGATAAAAAAGAAGTGGATGTAGAAGGCATTGTGCTTGAGAAGGGAGATTTAAGTACGTGATTATCGAATAAAGATAAGATAAGAGAGAATAAATGAGATATTAGTAGACAAGAGATTATAAATGAGATTATCAAAAAGATAATAGAGAATAAAAGCGAGATTAGCAGGTAGATAAGAGAGAATACAATCGATATTAGTAGGTAAGAGAGGTTAAATGAGATCAAATGTAATTAAGATAAGAGAACAGAGTAAAAAAGTGAGGAAATATGATGACCAGAATATTTTGGAATAATTTTCGTAATAATTCGGCGATTTTTTTGGCAGATGCACTTTTTGGTGTATATTCGGAATATTCAGTATATTTTCTGAATGATCTTCTATGTGATGATGATGAGATTCTGTGATTCGTGATGATGGTCCATAATTTTGGGATTTTCCTAAAAAAATCAGAGAAATTCAAGACAAAAGGAACAGCAGCAGCATGATGATTGAGTGAAAGTGAGAGGCTGCCGGCCACAACAAAACAAGTAATGAACGTGTGAGCCGCACTATCGATAGTTTTGGTTCGATTGTGCGTTACAGAGTATTGTACTGTAATTTTTTGATTCGTTCATCACTTGTTTTGGTTGCCGGCTTCGGCTACTGCTGCTGCTTTTCACCTGTTGTTCTTTTTTGTCGTTCTTGAAAATTCCTGAAGATTTTTTTTGGTTTTTCGTTTATCATTACCACCCTCTCTTCCTCTTCTTTTTTTTCTTTAATAGATTGTGAATATGATCATCAAGATTGGCCATATGAGAGAGGTGAAGATGGGCGATAATAAGCGAATTTGTGCCTATGGCGCGGTGGATCTGTACGAGGAGGTGCACAGTGACTGGAATCCGCCACTGTCGGGACACTCGCAGCCGTTTAGTGATCGCGTTTATGGTATTGTATCTATATTTTTTAGACCTAATACTAATAGCCAAAACTAACATCTTACCTATTTTCTAATAGAATCTAAACACAAATCTAATAACCTATTTGTGTATTCTGTTCACAAACCCTAACACCGAACACGCATCTATCTAACATATTATCTACTCTAACTTTCTAACAGATCTAATAGCTATTATCTAATATAGCTAATAGCTTAGGCATTCTAATATCTAACTTATATATAGCGGACCTATTCTATTATATTACTAACATCTTATACCTATTCTCTATTACATTCTAAACAAAACAAACATATCTAATATCTAATGTATTCTTACATAACCCAAAACGAATTTAATAGCTAATAGCTTAGACATTCTAATATCTAACAACTTCAACCATACCTAGTATCTCATCTACTCTAACATCTAATCAAACCGAGGCAGTACCTAACATCTTACCTTTTCTAAATATTTTCACAGATCTAATAGTCTAATAGCTTAGACATTATATAATATCTAATTAGATTTGTTAACCTATCTAAAGCAGTCCTTATCTATCTATATTAGTAACATCCTACCTATTTTAATAATCCAACATATTCAAAAATAGATCTAATAGCTTATCCTGTTTTTATATTTAGTTGAAACCTGTCTAAAATTATCTAACATCCTACCTATTTTATTATCTAACGCATTTAAAACAGATCTAATAGCTTACCTATTCTATAGCCAAAACGGGTCTAACATATCTAACACATCTTACCTGTTCTAAATATTTCTAACAGATCTAATATTGCTAATAGCTTAGACATTCTAATATCTAACCTATCAAAAAAAGGGGAATCTAATCCATTGTGTATCCACTATTAGGGATTCTGTTTTAACATTATACTCCTAACATCTAATCGATTCCAACATAATCATCTAACATCTTACGAGCGTACATAGCGAAATATTAGTAGTAACTCATCTAACATCTAACCGATTCTAATATCTAATAGCTTAGGCATTCTATATTCTAACAAGTTCTCTTAGCATTTAATCGATTCATACATAATGTCTAACCAAAAAACCCCTGTCTAATATCCTAACGATTTTAATAATAGATTCTCTAATACAGAAACACATCTAATAGCTTAATATATTCTAACCTAAAAACCCTGAAACCCTATCTAATGGCGAATAGCTTTGGCATTCTAATATCTAATGGCTAATCGCTTATGGATTCTATAAATATTTTACCTTACCAAAATCGCACATATCTAACATCTAACACCTAATGTTTTTTTCCATTATTTTCTAATTATTTTTCTATTTTTTCTAGTTGAAATGACCGATCTGCCCAACGACATTTTGTCCGCCATTTTGAACCGAATCGAACTGCAGTCACTGGTCCACCTTCGTTCGGTATCCACAAACTGGAATACGGTTATAATCGGAATTACTCGTGAGATTCGATCGTTGAAGCTTTTCGATTCTTTCCCGGAGGATCGTACGCCCGCTTCTGCTGGACTGCGTTATTATCGTGATTTTTATTTGGATTTTTTGGATACGGATGATTATCGGAAAGAACTGTTTGAAGAAGAGGAGAAGTGCTCAAGTTGCGGGAAAGGATGAAATATGATCGGTTGGGTTTTTGAATTTTCTGACTCGACTTTTTCCCGAAGTGGAAGATTTGACTTTGGGAAGGGAGGTTTTTCCTCGACGAGAACACTGTCTGGTTTCTGTATGGTTGGCCACGCAATTTGAAGAACCTAACCTTGTCGGTCATCGTCTCCGTCCCGGGTTTCGACCTCAATTTTACCTCATTTCTCAACTCCAAAAGACAAACTACGTCACCTGAATCTCCTCTTCCACTACATCAAAAATAAGACCAACATTCGTCCCTTGAAGGACACTCTTTCCAAACTCGAACTTTTGGCTGTAAAGTCCACGCAGACATCAAACCCATTTTGAGTCTCTTAGGACCGAACTGTACTCGACTTCAACTTGGATATGTTAGTCATCAGTTTGGGAGTTCTGATGATGGTGCGAATAATAAGAACTTCTTTGATTGGGTCAAGTTGCGTAAAAGCTATGCCTGCGAAGCTGGCGAAACAGTTGACCCATTTTGGTGTTGACAGAATTTTGCATGATGAGGACATGTTGGATCGGTACATTTATAAGGAGTTGAGCAATTTGAAGTTTTTGACACTGAGATGTGTTGATTATAAGAGGATGTGGTGAGTATTGCTTTTTATATATAAACTCTTTGATTTTCTAACAATTTTCTTCTTCAATTCTAGTCCCGTCCAATGGATCTGCACCGTCTTCTCCCACCCTCCATCATCCACGCTCGCAATCTTCACGAACTAAAACTCTTGAAAATCAACTTTACTCTCGACTTTGTTCACACCTCATCCCAATCCCCACCCTGCAACCACACCTCACTCTCTGTACTCAAACTCGACTATTCAGGCCAGAACGTGGAAGGCTTCTGCTCGGCCAATTGGTGCGAGAAGTTGGCGAACATTTTCCCGAATCTCAAGCGACTGATTGCCAAACAGCCGTACGATGATGGATCGTTTCGAGAGGAGGTGGAGCGCAATAAGGGGTTGTTTGAATTTGCTGAGGAAGTTCGTGTGATTTCGACTGAACTTGAACGTGTCAATTAAGATAAGAAGGTGGTGCGCCATCTGGTGGCCAAGATAAGAATTACTCATTTGAACAAGGATCTCACTTTACTACTTACTATTTAAACTATTTATTTTTCTTTTTTACGATTTATCAATTACTGTTTACACCTATTTACTATTTGTTCTACTTACTAATTCTACGATTTACCATTTATTATAAGATTTACTATTTTGTACTGAAGAATCGAAAAAATAAAGTTTTTTGACTGATTTTTTGGTTTTGGAGGGAAAATGTTTGTATTGATGTTACGTCCTCTGTGTGTGACTCTGTGTATTTTTGGCGCAGTATTTTCTGCAGTGGCGTTTTTTATGCTTGTGGGGACTGCCGCCCCTTGGTTTAGTATTGAATTGAAGTTTCTCATGTACTTTTGTTTTGGGGATGACCCTATTTTGGGGTGGTGCTGCCCAAAATGTTAGTTTTTCTGAACACGTTGGTTTGGTTCACGCTTTTGTTGTTATTGTATGTTTGCCTGTCCTCGTGTGCTTCTCGTGATTTTTCGCTTGTGAATCGCAAACTATTTTTCGCCTTTTAACCCGAAAATATTTGATTTTGAGGTATTTTCTGGTGATTTTATCGATGGGTAATCGTTTTATGGTAACTTTTCTCTACTCTAGATAAGATGTCATCACAGGTTTCGACTTCGAAGCGAGTGCGCTCGGATGCGAGTGAGTCGAGTAGTGGCGTCCGATTCGGGCTCTGGCGTTGTGATTGTTTCTGGTTCTGGTGAGTTGGTTGGTTTGATGTTAGGAAATTTTGTGATTCCAATAGCTTAAGCATTTGTCTAACTAATAGCCAACATCTAATAGCTTACCTATTTTCTATTAATAATTTTAATAATAACAAATCTAATATCTTGTTTATATTCTAGTTACACAACCTAACCGAACTTATATTTAAAATCTTACCATATTCTAACTATTTCTAACAGATCTAATGTACCTAATAGCTTAGCCCATTCTAACACCTAACCTATCCGTAGCTGACCTAATATATTACGTTAGTAACATCTTATGCCTATTCTATAGTATTTTCTAACCAAAACACGGATATTAGCTAGATATTTAATATCTTACGTATTCTTAACATAACCAAACAAAATCTAATAGCTTATGCATTCTAACCTAATCTAGCCAAAATACCTAATATCTCTTCTAACATAGGCTAACCGTTGCGTACCTAACCTAACCTACCTAACATCTTACCCATTAAAACAAATCCAATATATCTTTCATAACCAAAATAGTATCTCACCATCTAATCACTTACCTACGTATATTCTCTCTAACCGAAATTCATCTAATAGCTTAATGTATTCAAAATAGATTTAATATCTAATAGCTTAGAGCATTCTAATATCTAACCCATCAAAAAAGCCGACATAACCTATTTCGTTTGTAACTTTTTACCTATTCTTTAGTATTTTCTAAACAAAACACAGATAGAGCTAAATATCTAATATCTATGCGTTCTTAACATAATCAAACAGAAACTCATCTAACATCTTATCGATTCTAATATATAATCAATCTAATAGCTTAGGCATTCTAACATAATCTAAAGACAACGCACATCAACTAACATATGTAGATAGATATCCAGCCTATTCTCGCTTTTCAACAAAAACAGATCTACGATTACGAGATCTCGTAATAGCTAATAGTTTAGGCATTCTGACCTAAAAAGCGATGGTTTTACTAAGATGTTAGTGACATCTTATCTATTTTAATCTTTTTAACGACAGAGCACTGCTAGATATCTAATATGTTCATCTAATAGCTTAGGCATTCTATGATGGATAGATGGCGAGATATCCAATAGATTAAGCATTCTAACATAACCCTAAAAACAGAACTAATATCCTAACCGATTCTAACACAGGATCTCTAACCGAAA
Source organism: Rhizoglyphus robini (assembly GCA_023373905.1). Classification (NCBI taxonomy): domain Eukaryota; kingdom Metazoa; phylum Arthropoda; class Arachnida; order Sarcoptiformes; family Acaridae; genus Rhizoglyphus; species Rhizoglyphus robini. Next base: position 50,338 of record JAKIJQ010000422.1, read on the forward strand.
CACATCTAATAATGGCTTAGTTAGTATTCCTAACCTAACCTAACCTAAAACCCCTGATCTAATGAATTATCTAATTTCTTTTTTACCTTTAGTTACCATCGAGCAACTTCCCAAGGACATTTTCACCCCTAATCCTGGCCCGATTCACACCCAAGAGCAAATGCATCTCGCCGGGTCTCAACCCAATTTCGCGACACAATCGAGACCGCCTGTCAGTCGAAAACCCATTCTCAAACTATTTGACCGTTTGGAGGACTATCCCAGAATGGGGCTGTGCTCGCTACTTACTGACAGTTTCTATATTCCGCACGTCGATTCCGTGGAGCGGGAACGTATGGCTTTTGAAGGGGTGAGGGACTGGTTGAAGGTGAAGCCGAAAAAGGATCTCAATTCGGTACAGTTTGCCAAATTTATGGAACGACTTTTCCCGGCTGTGGAAGTTTTGGTTTATGGGAAGGAGTTCTTCACTAGTGAGAACGCAAATTTGATTCGAAACTGGCCTCCAGAATTTTGGGGGAATTGACTCTTGTTGGGAATCGATTGTGTCACGGATTCGAGGATAATCTCTGCGGAGTGATCAGACTCGAAGGCAGGACTACGTCACCTGAATATTCTTTCCATTTCTTGAAAACCAAAACGAGTGTCCTCCCTCTGAAGCCAACCCAAAACGTCTCTGAAGGCTACGGCTTTCAAGACCCATGCGGATATTAAGCCTATTCTGTCGAATCTGGGACCGAATTGTACTCCACCTTCAGATGGGACGTGTCAGTCAGGAGTTGCATATGGAGGATAAGATTATTTTGATGAGGAAAAGTTGAGTGCTTCCATGAAGAAGACGAGTTTGGCGAGAGACTTTGACTCACTGGTGCTGACTGAGTTTATGATGAGGAAATGTTGGAGTTTGTGTATAAGGAGCTGAAGAGTTTGCAGTTTGTCGGTGTGGAGTGCATTGACTATAAGAGGGATGTGGTAGGTAGTACCTTTTAGATATTTGTTGTTAGATGTTAGATGGGGTTAACTTTAGATGTTATATAAGTGATTAGATTCGGGTGGATATTTGCTTTGGATTGTGTTTAGTACTGATATGATTGGATATTAGCTGTTTTCGGTTAGAAGGTTAGCTATATGTATAGGATGTTAGATGTTTCGCTTAGAAAGCTATGTATTTTGAAAAAGCTAGTTGGTACTTTGGTAAGCGATTAGATTGTTAGATTATCGATTGAATCGGTAGATTTTTAGGTATGGTTTGATTACGTTTAGAACTGATATAGGATATTAGATGTTTCAGGTTAGAAGGTTATATGTATAGGATATTAGACGGATTTGATTAAACGTATACGATAGGTGATTAGTTAGGTAATGCATTTGGTAAGATGGATTAGATTAGGGCTATAACAGGTAGGATATTATATATGGTGTTTAGTTTGATATTATGATGTTAGTATAGATGTATTAGATGTTAGTTATGTGATTAGACTTGTCAAGATATTGGGTTTGGTTGGATTATTTTCAGAAATGATATACGGGATATTAGATTACTGGTTTCTGTTAGTTAAGGTTAAGATGTTAGTCTATGTTCGATTGTAATATCAGAACAGGTAAGTTAGTTAGCTGTATCGGTTAGAAGGTTAGTCATTAGTATAGGATGTTAGTTTCGGTTTCAGTTGGGTTATATTTGAATTTGTATTAGATGTTAGACGGGGATTAGTAGGGCAAGTGATTAGTTTGGGTTTTTGGTTTTTAGGTAGGATATTAGATTTGGTTTTATTGGAAACTGGATATTAGATATTAGCTATTTCGGTTAGAATGGATTAGCTATAAGTGTAGGATGTTAGTTTCGGTTGGGTTAGGTTATATTTGAATTCGTTTTAGATGTTGGACGGAATTTTATAGATAGATAGATGAATAGATGAGTTGGCAAGTTTGGGTTTGATATTAATTTGTGGTAGAATAGGTAGGATATTTGATAGAGGTTTAGATATTCAGATTTTAGGTATGATGTTAGATGGGTTTTGGTTATTTTGGGTGTTAGTACAGCTATCAGAATTAAAATCGATTTTAGATGGCTTAGGTTAGGTTAGAATGGGTAAGATGTTAGATGGGATTGGATGTTAGGGTGTTAAATCATCGAGTTCTATAATATCTAAATCTTTGTTTTCCCCCCCTGTAGGGTTCGCCAATGGATCTAAGCTCCCTGCTCAATTCTGGCCTGAACGACGCCAAGAATCTTCGTGAGCTGAAATTCTCCAAAATCAACTTTGAACTCGGCTATGGCTATGGTAGCAGCGCTCCTAAGAATGTGAATTCGGTCAAAATTCTGCGTATTGACTATTCGGGCTACAACTGTGATGGATTCAGCTCTAAGGGCTGGTGCAAGAAGTTGGCTGGCATTTTCCCAAAGTTGGAAGTACTCATCGCTAAGCAACCGTACGATGATGGTGACTTTGAGAAGGATTTGAATGAGAATGCCAAGAAGGAGTTGAAGGAACTGAAGACTGTCAAGTATGTTGATAGTGAGAGTGAGGAGATTTGAGAGTACTGATGAGGAATACGATGGTGGATACTGCGCAATACTTTGTTCAATACTTCCTCAATACTTCGCTCAATACTTCAAGTACTCCTTCAATACTGCAATACATTTTTCAATTCTTTTTTTGTGAGTACTCAACACATCAATACTTACATATTCTACATTTTCAGTACTTTGAGCAATACTTTTACTATTCGTCAATACTTTTCAATATTGTTACATCATTACCTACTTACTATTTACTATATACTCAATACTTTTGTTTTCGAGTACTCAATACCTCAATACTTTTTATCTACTTACTACTATTCTACATACATTCTTTGTCAATACTTTTCTACTACTTTACCGATTACTCAACACTTTTTACTCAATACTTAGTATTGAGCAATGTTTAATTCTTTTTTGTGAGTACTCAATACTTTATCTACTTAATACTTTACGTTGTCAATGATTGTCAATACACACCATCAATACTTTTCTATTGTTTGCACCAATACCTCAATACTTTGTATTCAGTATATTGACAATACTGCTCAATACTTTTCCGTGTATTCAGTACATTCAGGAATATCTTTTTCAGTACTTTGAGCCAATACTTTTCTCTTGTTTACACCAATGCCTCAACTATTACTTTACCGAGTACTCAATACTTAACACTCAATACTTAGTATTGACAGTGTTCAATTCTTTCTTTTTAAGTACTCAATACTTTTTTACTCAATACTTAGTATTGAGCAATGTTTAATTCTTTTTTGTGAGTACTCAATACTTAGTATTGACAGTGTTCAATTCTTTCTTTTTAAGTACTCAATACTCTTCTATTGTTTGCACCAATACCTCAATACTTTACCTTACTATAGTTAGTACTCTGCTCAATACACGAAGTCATCAATACTAAATACTTTCTTTGTCAATACTTTGAGTATGCTCAATACTTTACACATTCAGCAATACTTTTTTCTATTGTCTTCACGAATACCTCAATACTTTATCTATTTTCTAAAAAGTACTCTGCTCAATACACGAATTCAATACTTTTTGTTGTCAATACTTTGAGTATTTAGTAATTTTTTGTATTTTGAATTATTATACAATAAAAGATCTGTTTATTCTTTAAAGATTTGATTATCGAGATTTGCGAGAATACAACACAGATGCATTACTTTGTGCATTTGTGGATTGAGTTCAGTGGGTATTGGACGATTGAGAATGTCGAACTGGCGGATGAGTTGGATTGTGCGTGAAGATGGTGATGGATTCTCTTGTGGATTCTGTTTCTCATATGGAAGAATTGTGATGAGATCTTTGGATACAGATTCTTCTAGTACCGGAAGTAAGTCCTGGTCCATCACCATTACCGGATCTTTCGGTTTGAACATGCGCAGTAGACCAGAATCGTTGATGATGAAAGAGTTGGTACTTCCTCCTGGGTAGGGTTTCGAGAGAAAGGTTACGGTTCCGTTGGGCGAGAATCCGAGTAGCCATTTGAGAGTTGAGTTGAGATGATTCCGTTGATTCGGTAGTGTTGACTTTTCAGTTTTGACTTCAAGAGAATCCAGAATAACTCGTGGATGCGCATGCGTCGTTTGGTGCGCATGCGTAGATTTGTAAGCATTCGCCGTTTCCGGTAGAATCACCGATTCTTCTAACCACTCGATCATCGATTGGGTTCGATTATAAAGTAAATCGAGCACCGCTTCAAAGGTTCTCTTCACAGTCGAACGATTGACACAAAAAGATTCTGCGACTTCCGTATAGGACGTACCCAATTTAACCCTCATTAGAGTCATGAGTAACTTTTGATCAAAAGTTGTGGCACGTTGAACGATTCCTGAATTCTCAATAAGGCCAAGTAGAAAGTCGAATCGATTCCTGTTGATTCCCGTTAAATTGATAAGACGGGCATTGTCGACTATATTCGATTCCTGGTTGACTAGTGATGGCGCATGCGCATTGGGAGATGGATTCTGTGTTTCAGGAATTGAGGTTACTTGGGTATCGATGACAGCTATTTCTTCGGATTCTACTTGAGTAGATTTGTCAGTGGACGATATAACGTGACATCCAAATGTGAGAAGTTTTGCAGAAACATTTTGTAGATTGAGTTCAGATTCAGTTTGGGTGCACTTGTCCTCTTTCAGGATTTGGCGGTACAAGAGAATCGGATTCGAATCGTCCGAATCGAAATTGGGATTCAAAATTTTGTTCAGAATTGGATGCAGAATTGGATTCTTCAATGGATCCGTTCTCATCTTTCTTGTTAGTCTTTCTTGTCTTGGTATTTTGAGTATTTTGTAGAATTCCTCTGGGATTTATTGCAGAAGCTCGTTTTTTTGGCCCTAGAAAATAGATAAGATCATTAGATAGATAGAATATACATTTAGAGAGACCGTTCGTAAATACAGAAACTAAAAAATTGAAGATTCTAACCCCTAATTTAACGGAAAAGGGGGAAAATCCCTAAATCGTAGGATTTTAAATCCTCAAATTGAACGGACTGAGATTATATAACCAATCTAATCACTTACTACAACTAATAACCTTAGTTTTCAAAATCAATACCCATCTAACATATTATCGGCCAGATCTCGAAATGACTAGTCAAATTGCGAAATGATTAATCAAAGTCTGCGAATTGCCTAGTCAAATTGCGAAACGACTAGGCAAGTTCTGAAATTATCATAAAAATTAAACATTTTTTCGCAGTTTGACGAAAGATTTGTCTGGCATTTTGCAAAATGACTGGTTCCGCAAATATCCGATGACATATTCTAATACAAAATAACCGGAAAAAAACTTATCTAACATCTTAACGATTCCAACTAAGTAGTACCAACCAAAAAACATCTAATCGCTTACTTTTCAAATATCTAATATCCAGTCTAATATCCTAACCATCCGACTTACGTTACAAACTGATATCTAATATCTATAATTCAGCAATTGAGGGTTATCTAAAAAAACTAAAAGGCTCAACTCATCATCTAATCACTTGTGCATCTTCTAATATCTAAAACCAAATTCCAAGTCTATCTAATAATGAAAAATTAATCATCTAATATCTGTTCTGAGTAACCTAACCTAACCGAATATACCTAATCTAATATCTTACCTAATATCTTATACCTAATATCTTTATACCTAACATCTAACCAACATCCTATCTAATATAATATAATATAATTGCAAAATAAAAATAGATTACCGTTGAAATCTCGCCACTTTCCGCTGATCCTTCTCCTTCCTCTCCTCGTCCTCCAACTCGTCAGGCCGAATCGAGGGATTGAAACTTGGACTATGCGGATGGCTCGACACCTCACCGCCAATAAAATGGACACTACAGATCTTCGCATTCTTTGACGGTACCCAAACGGATCCATCACGACTATAGAATTTAATAAAAAATATTAACAATTAGAATCAGAATATCAAATCAAATCAAAACAAGTTTGCACTTACTTGATACGCTTACAAAAGTCAATCCAAATCTGTTTCCGCTTTTCGCCCCATTTCTCGACATTGGGAAGCTGATAGAAGGACACTTTTAGGCCTTTGAGTTTGGCGTTGGTTGGCGTGTTGTTACAGGCAAATACGGAGCAGACGGTATTGCTTTTGCCGGCTTTCGGGCGGTCACTTTTGGACGTTCGTATCATCGTTTTGGATATTAGACGTTAGACATTAGAATTGGATGTTAGATGATGAGTTTCTACTAAATAGATTAGATATTATACATTAGACATTAGCTATCAGATATAATACCTCAAAATTTAAAATTTGGCGCCACAATTTTCGTAATCCTAAAATGTGTCATTAACCCCGAACGAGTTATCTTCCTATGATTACGACCATAAAAGGACGATGAAATCATCGGTAAATTTCCACTTGTTTTTTGATTGATGAGTCAACTAAAAAGAAGATGATTTCATCTGTCTGAACGGGGATGATTTCATCAAAATGTGTAATTCGATGCTGAACGACAAAACTTGATTTTCCAGCCTGAACGCATGTACATTTACATCAAAACAACATCAAAACAAACAAAACAAAATTCCGTCCACAGATGACGTTACGCATATTTTGCGTATTACATAAAATAGATTTAATCCCTTTAAAAATATCTTTACAAATACATCCCTTATCACTAATCAATTCTACTAACACTAATCTATTAGATTAAGTCATTAGACCTAATCGATTACCCGTAATCTATTAGATATGCGAATCAAAACATTACATAGTACTGCTGTTTGTGGATGACCCTCGAGTGTATTACTCATAATATTATTGCACATTGCATATATTGTATGTATCCTTTCAAGGTGTAAATACGTCGTATCCAACAAAAGTAGAACGACGTATTTTGTATTTTGGGTTGTCAACCTAATTGCTTATTAGCATCTCTGGTTAGTATTATCCTTTGTGTATCCTTGATGGTTGTTTTATGGTTTCTCTTTTGTTATGTTTTATTAGTAGTATCCTGCTTTGGATTGTTTAGTATCCTAACCTAACCTAACCAAAGGATCTTCTTCTCTTGGATCTTGTGCCAAAATTTTGCTGCTTTTTTCGTACTGACTACGAGGATTCAAGGTATGTTCGTGTTTTGTTTAACCAGAATTCTTATATTAACCCGTTCAACCCCCCTACTATCCCGTTAAACCACCTATTTACCCGCAAAACCTGCTACTATTAACCCGTTCGACCTCCTATTGATCCGTTTAACCCTCTATTCTTCAGTTGAACTTCTTATTTACCCGTGGAACCCCATACTATCCCGTTAAGGTCTCTATTAACCCGTTGAACCCCTTACTATTCAGTTAGACTCCTTATTTACTAGTTGTGCCCCTTACTATCTCGTTTTGCTCTCTATTAACCTGTTGAACCCTCTACTATCCAGTTAAACTCCTTATTTACCAGTTGAACCTGCTATTAGCCGTGGAATCCCATACTATCCCGTTAATGTCTCTATTAACCCGTAGAACCCCCTACTATCTTGCTTTGCTCTCTATTAACCCGTTAAGCTCCTTATTTACCTGTGGAACCCCTACTATCCCGCTAAGGTCTCCATTAACCCGTTTAACCCCCCATTATCCCGTTAAACTCCTTATTAACCCGTTGAACCCCCTACTATCCAGTTGAACTTCTTATTTACCCGTGGAATCCCATACTATCCCGTTAAGGTCTCTATTAACCCGTTGAACACCCTACTATCTCTCGCTTTGCTCTCTATTAACCCGTTAAACTTCTTATTTACCCGTGGAACCCTATACTATCCCGTTAAGGTCTCTATTTACCCGTTAAACCCCCAATTATCCCGTTAAACTCCTTATTAACCCGTTCAACCCCCTACTATCCAGTTAAACTCCTTATTTACCAGTTGTACCCCATACTAACCCGTTAAGGTCTCTATTAACCCGTTGAACCCCTACTATCTCGCTTTGCTCTCTATTAACCAGTTAAACTCCTTATTTACCAGTTGTACCCCCTACTATCTCGTTTTGCTCTCTATTAACCCGTTCAACCCTCCATTATCCTGCAAAACTCCTTATTTACCAGCTGAACTTCCTATTATTATCTCGTAAAACCCTCAACTATCCCGCCAAGCTCTTTAATAAACCGTTAAACTCCTTTTTACCCGTTAAACCTCCAATTATCCCGTTAAACTCTCTATTAACCCGTTCAACCCCCTACAGATGAGTACCTCAGTGCAGTACCCAACCCTACCAAACAACGGGTCGTACTACACCGAGTACACGCCCCTGGTGAACGATCGCTACTTTTACGTATACCGTCACAACGACACCTTCCTGGAACGACTCCGCCGGGCCCTGGTCTTCATTCTCCTCACCTGTCTGCTCTCGTTGATCTTCTTTGCAGTCCTGTCTCTATTCCTGCAAATAATCGTCATCTCGGACACGCCCTACACCTACTACCTATTCACGAAACGGTGGCCAGCGGCCGAGTGTAAGGACAACACAAAGTGCATCCGAGATTTGAACAAATACAACCGCTGGTTGATTCACGGACTGTGGCCTGAATTCTCGAACAACACCTGGAACGAGTACTGCACCAAGAATACTTTCAATGAAACGGAGGTGGATTCACTCAAATCGGAGCTGCTACAGAATTGGCCAAATTTACTAAAAGATCAGAATGATGATTCACTTTGGGCGCACGAATGGAACAAGCATGGCACCTGTTCCAAGTTGAACGAGTTCAATTACTTCGCTAGGACTCTGTCCCTTCACGGTCGTTTTGATGTGGATCATTGGTTGGCTTCGGGTGATATTCTACCGAGTAATACCCGTACCTATTCTGTGGCAGACTTTAAGCACGCTATTGGGAAGCATATTCCTGTGGGTTCTGTGGCACTCAATTGTGAACATCATAAGGGGAAGTTGTTGCTGAAGGAGCTGTACATTTGTGTCTCGTTTGAGGATGCACAGACACTGATTCCGTGCACGGTGGAGAGTACCTGTCAGGAGGATTTCTACTATCCCGCGATTGGTCAATAGATTGCGAATAGTGAGAAGGGTATCCTTATAGGAGCCCTAGGAATCCTAAGATTCTAAGGATGGAAACTGGTTTCCTTCAAATATGAACTTTTTCCTGTTAACATCTTAACATTTATGATGACATTTCTTTCTGTTTTATGCATTTATGATATAACTGCTATCCAACATTTAATAACAAGATCTTTTTATTAATATTACGCAACTACAATTAAATTCTGTATAAATAAGATTTTTGAATGGTTTTTTGGTGGATTTCTTGGGTTATTGATTTTTCTGGGAATTTGTTAAAATTTAGATTGTTTAGATAGTTGTGGACTTGAGTTCAGTGGCTGGTTTTGTGTTGCTAATGGCTAATGGTTAGTGGCTATTGGTTAGTGGATAATGGCTAGCTGCTAATGGCTATTGGCTAGTGGATAATGGCTAATGGTTAGTGGATAATGGTTAGTGGATAATGTCTAGTGGATAATGGCTAATGGCTAATGGCTAGTGGCTAGTGGATAATGGCTAATGGCTTGTGTCTCAATGGCCTAGTGGATAATGGCTAATGTCTAATGGCTAGTGGCTAATGGCTCAATGGCTATTGGCTAGTGGATAATGGCTAGTGGATAATGGCTAATGGTTAGTGGATAATGGTTAGTGGATAATGTCTAGTGGATAATGGCTAGCTGCTAATGGCTATTGGCTAGTGGATAATGGCTAATGGCCAGTAGCTAATGGATAATGGCTAATGGTTAGTGGATAATGGCTAATGGCTTGTGGCTAATGGCTAATGGCTAATGGCTAATGGCTGATGGCTAATGGCTTATGGCTAATGGCTTGTGTAGTAGACCTGAGATGTTGTGTGCGACTAGTTCGCGGCGTTACGCCTTGTGTTTGTCTATCTAACTTTATCTATCTAGTCAATAAAATCTAACAGGTATAAGGTTAATAGATTACATAAATTTGTTAGATTTATTAGTTTAATTATTTTCAATTAAAAATATTTTGCTTTATTTTATTTTTTATTTAAATTCAAATCAAGATTATCAAGATAGAATAGTACAAAAGAATTTGTCAGCTATTATGTGAATACAGAATTAATTATTATACAAACCCACTGAACAGTCGAAAGCTAAACTTTCCAGACCTCTCATAGACTTTGTCAAACATTCCACTTGTTGATCAGTTAAGACCGATGTTTTGAAAAGCTCTTCAATTTGAGCTAGACAATGATCGACTCGACGCAAAATACGATCCTTTTTCGCTTGAGAGCTAATAATACTAAAACCGGGGCCATTTTTACACCCATCATAAAGTGCTTGCAGCTGATCAGCATTCGCAATCAGTAGACTCACTTGTTGAGAAGCCATTTGTCTACTTTGTCTTGCGTTGTCGTTTTGCTGGACCTCTTGATGTGGCTTGTTGGAACTAGTTGGATGATTGCTACTTCGGTTGTTGTTGTTTGGATTTTTGACAAAATTATTTTGGCGACAAAAAAATGTAATTTACGTGTGCAGCTAAAAGGAGTTTCTTTGTGCTGGACTGGATTAATTTGCCAGTTGGGGGAGTTACGCTTGAGTATTTGAAGATCGCGTTCATGATAACTTTGACAAACACAGTATGATATGAAGGATGATATGATAAAAGGAAATAATATATTTTTATTAAATAAAAATATCTACAGTAAAAGTCTCGTTAATTCCGAAATTTTTGGGACCCCGATTCCTAAAAAAATTTTCGAATTGCCATTTATCGAGACTATTCGAAAATGTATATATTTGATTGAATTAGATCAAAAATAGAATCTGAAAATCGTTAATTGCTAAATAATTTAAACAATTTGAATGTTTCAACGTGCAAAAAATGTGAAAAATTCGAAAATCTTGCGTTAATTATGATTTAGACAAAAACCTGCGTATTCAGAATACAGATTTTTAGGTACATGCGGTTCCAAAATTTGATAAAATGGGCTATTAATGAATGACGTTACTGAATTGAAAACTATTTGTCTGACTTAAACAATCAACTGAATTTTGTTTAAAAAATTGTTTACTGTCCTTTTATGGTCAATTTCGAAATTTGGATCAGGTTTGCTCCAAAAAGCGATAAAACTGTTCGAATTTAGCATCAATTTTTGCTTTCCAATTACCAATTAGCAGAGTGATTTTCAAATTATAAAGAACATTTGTACAGTGACAGTTAGCGAATTATACCAAATTTTCAAAATTTGCATTCGAATTACCAATTAAAGAGACTTTGAATTAAGCCAGGCACCAATTATCGAGACTTTATTGTATCAAAACATTCCGTGTATTTGAAAGCTCA
>JAKIJQ010000423.1:0-61318 GCA_023373905.1 Rhizoglyphus robini
CATTAGGGCTGTGTTTCTTGTTCAGCATTTTCACATTAACCTAACTGCAAAGATTCAGGCATATTCAAGCTGTTGTCTTCGAGTAACCGGAAACCCCAATAAATAATTTGAGTTTTTTATCGAAAATTAATGTTTATAAGTCTTGAATATTATCAATGTGCCCCCATTAGGGCTGTGTTTCTTGTTCAGCATTTTCACATTAACCTAACTGCAAAGATTCAGGCATATTCAAGCTGTTGTCTTCGAGTAACCGGAAACCCCAATAAATAATTTGAGTTTTTTATCGAAAATTAATGTTTTGTTAGGCTTGTACATAAGAGGATTTGCCCCTTTATGGCTGTGTATCTTGTTCAGCATTGTCACATTAACCTAACTGCAAAGATTCAGGCATATTCAAGGTGTTGTCTTCGAGTAACCGGATACCCCAATAAATAATTTGAGTTTTTTATCGAAAATTAATGTTTATAAGGCTTGAACATTATCAATGTGCCCCATTAGGGCTGTGTATCTTGTTCAGCATTGTCACATTAACCTAACTGCAAAGATTCAGAAATATCCCACTTGTTGTCTTGCAGTAACCGGAAACCCCAATAAATAATTTGAGTTTTTTATCAAAAATTAATGTTTATAAGGCTTGAACATTATCAATGTGCCCCCATTAGGGCTGTGTTTCTTGTTCAGCATTGTCAAATTAACCTAACTGCAAAGATTCAGAAATATCCCACTTGTTGTCTTGCAGTAACCGGAAACCCCAATAAATAATTTGAGTTTTTTATCAAAAATTAATGTTTATAAGGCTTGAACATTATCAATGTGCCCCCATTAGGGCTGTGTATCTTGTTCAGCATTGACACTTTAACCTAACTGCAAAGATTCAGGCATATTCAAAGGTGTTGTCTTCGAGTAACCGGAATCCCCAATAAATAATTTGAGTTTTTTATCGAAAATTAATGTTTATAAGGCTTGAACATAAACAATGAGCCCCATTAAGGCTGTGTTTCTTGTTCAGCATTGTCAAATTAACCTAACTGCAAAGATTCAGAAATATCCCACTTGTTGTCTTGCAGTAACCGGAAACCCCAATAAATAATTTAAGTTTTTTATCGAAAATTAATGTTTATAAGGCTTGAACATTATCAATGTGCACCATTAGGGCTGTGTATCTTGTTCAGCATTGTCACATTAACCTAACTGCAAAGATTCAGGCATATTCAAGGTGTTGTCTTCGAGTAACCGGAAACCCCAATAAATAATTTGAGTTTTTTATCGAAAATTAATGTTTATAAGGCTTGAACATTATCAATGTGCCCCCATTAGGGCTGTGTTTCTTGTTCAGCATTGTCACATTAACCTAACTGCAAAGATTCAGGCATATTCAAGCTGTTGTCTTCGAGTAACCGGAAACCCCAATAAATAATTTGAGTTTTTTATCGAAAATTAATGTTTATAAGGCTTGAACATTATCAATGTGCCCCCATTAGGGCTGTGTATCTTGTTCAGCATTGACACTTTAACCTAACTGCAAAGATTCAGGCATATTCAAGGTGTTGTCTTCGAGTAACCGGAAACCCCAATAAATAATTTGAGTTTTTTATCGAAAATTAATGTTTATAAGGCTTGAACATTATCAATGTGCCCCCATTAGGGCTGTGTATCTTGTTCAGCATTGTCACATTAACCTAACTGCAAAGATTCAGGCACATTCAAGGTGTTGTCTTCGAGTAACCGGAAACCCCAATAAATAATTTGAGTTTTTTATCGAAAATTAATGTTTATAAGTCTTGAATATTATCAATGTGCCCCATTAGGGCTGTGTTTCTTGTTCAGCATTTTCACATTAACCTAACTGCAAAGATTCAGGCATATTCAAGCTGTTGTCTTCGAGTAACCGGAAACCCCAATAAATAATTTGAGTTTTTTATCGAAAATTAATGTTTTGTTAGCTTGTACATAAGAGGATTGACCCTTTATTGCTGTGTATCTTGTTCAGCATTGTCACATTAACCTAACTGCAAAGATTCAGGCATATTCAAGGTGTTGTCTTCGAGTAACCGGAAACCCCAATAAATAATTTGAGTTTTTTATCGAAAATTAATGTTTATAAGGCTTGAACATTATCAATGTGCCCCCATTAGGGCTGTGTATCTTGTTCAGCATTGTCACATTAACCTAACTGCAAAGATTCAGAAATATCCCACTTGTTGTCTTGCAGTAACCGGAAACCCCAATAAATAATTTGAGTTTTTTATCAAAAATTAATGTTTATAAGGCTTGAACATTATCAATGTGCCCCCATTAGGGCTGTGTTTCTTGTTCAGCATTGTCAAATTAACCTAACTGCAAAGATTCAGAAATATTCCACTTGTTGTCTTGCAGTAACCGGAAACCCCAATAAATAATTTGAGTTTTTTATCGAAAATTAATGTTTATAAGGCTTGAACATAAACAATTTGCCCCCTTATGGCTGTGTATCTTGTTCAGCATTGTCACATTAACCTAACTGCAAAGATTCAGGCATATTCAAGGTGTTGTCTTCGAGTAACCGGAAACCCCAATAAATAATTTGAGTTTTTTATCGAAAATTAATGTTTAATCAGCTTGAACATAAACAATTTGCCCCCTTATGGCTGTGTATCTTGTTCAGCATTGTCAAATTAACCTAACTGCAAAGATTCAGAAATATCCCACTTGTTGTCTTGCAGTAACCGGAAACCCCAATAAAAAATTTAAGTTTTTTATCGAAAATTAATGTTTATAAGGCTTGAACATAAACAATTTGCCCCCTTATGGCTGTGTATCTTGTTCAGCATTGTCACATTAACCTAACTGCAAAGATTCAGGCATATTCAAGGTGTGGTCTTCGAGTAACCGGAAACCCCAATAAATAATTTGAGTTTTTTGTCAAAAATTAATGTTTAATCAGCTTGAACATAAACAATTTGCCCCCTTATGGCTGTGTATTGTGTTCAGCATTGTCATATTAACCTAACTGCAAAGATTCAGGCATATTCAAGGTGTGGTCTTCGAGTAACCGGAAACCCCAATAAATAATTTGAGTTTTTTATCGAAAATTAATGTTTATATGGCTTGAACATTAACAATGTGCCCCCATTAGGGCTGTGTATCTTGTTCAGCATTGTCACATTAAGCTAACTGCAAAAATTCAGTCATATTCAATGTGTTGTCTTCGAGTAACCGGAAACCCCAATAAATAATTTGAGTTTTTTATCGAAAATTAATGTTTATAAGGCTTGAACATTATCAATGTGCCCCCATTAGGGCTGTGTATCTTGTTCAGCATTGTCATATTAACCTAACTGCAAAGATTCAGGCATATTCAAGGTGTTGTCTTCGAGTAACCGGAAACCCCAATAAATAATTTGAGTTTTTTATCGAAAATTAATGTTTATAAGGCTTGTACATAAACAATTTGCCCCCTTAAGGCTGTGTTTCTTTTTCAGCATTGTCACATTAACCTAACTGCAAAGATTCAGTCATATTCAAGGTGTTGTCTTCGAGTAACCGGAAACCCCAATAAATAATTTGAGTTTTTTTATCGAAAATTAATGTTTAATAAGGCTTGTACATACGAGGATTTGCCCCCTTAAGGCTGTGTATCTTGTTCAGCATTGTCACATTAACCTAACTGCAAAGATTTAGGCATATTCAAGGTGTTATCTTCGAGTAACCGGCAAACCCCAATAAATAATTTGCGTTTTTTATCAAAAATTAATGTTTATAAGGCTTGTACATAAAAAATTTGCCCCCTTAAGGCTGTGTTTCTTTTTCAGCATTGTCACATTAACCTAACTGCAAAGATTTAGGCATATTCAAGGTGTTATCTTCGAGTAACCGGAAACCCCAATAAATAATTTGAGTTTTTTATCGAAAATTAATGTTTATAAGGCTTGTACATACGAGGATTGCCCCCTTATGGCTGTGTATCTTGTTCAGCATTGTCACATTAACCTAACTGCAAAGATTTAGGCATATTCAAGGTGTTATCTTCGAGTAACCGGCAAACCCCAATAAATAATTTGAGTTTTTTTATCCAAAATTAATGTTTATAAGGCTTGTACATACGAGGATTGCCCCCTTAAGGCTGTGTTTCTTGTTCAGCATTGTCAAATTAACCTAACTGCAAAGATTCAGGCATATTCAATGTGTGTTCTACGAGTAACAGGAAACCCCAATAAATAATTTGAGTTTTTTATCGAAAATTAATGTTTATAAGGCTTGTACATACGAGGATTGTCCCCTTAAGGCTGTGTTTCTTGTTCAGCATTGTCACATTAACCTAACTGAAAAGATTTAGGCATATTCAAGGTGTTATCTTCGAGTAACCGGAAACCCCAATAAATAATTTGAGTTTTTTTATCGAAAATTAATGTTTATAAGGCTTGTACATACGAGGATTGCCCCCTTATGGCTGTGTATCTTGTTCAGCATTGTCACATTAACCTAATTGCAAAGATTCAGGCATATTCAAGGTGTTGTCTTCGAGTAACCGGAAACCCTAATAAATAATTTGAGTTTTTTATCGAAAATTAATGTTTATAAGGCTTGTACATACGAGGATTGCCCCCTTAAGGCTGTGTTTTTTTGTTCAGCTATGTCACATTAACCTAACTGCAAAGATTCAGGCATATTCAAGGTGTTAACTTCGAGTAACCGGAAACCCCAATAAATAATTTGAGTTTTTTATCGAAAATTAATGTTTAATCAGCTTGAACATACACAATTTGCCCCCTTATGGCTGTGTATCTTGTTCAGCATTGTCAAATTAACCTAACTGCAAAAATTCAGGCATATTCAATGTGTGTTCTACGAGTAACAGGAAACCCCAATAAATAATTTGAGTTTTTTATCGAAAATTAATGTTTATAAGGCTTGTACATACGAGGATTGCCCCCTTATGGCTGTGTATCTTGTTCAGCATTGTCACATTAACCTAACTGCAAAGATTCAGGCATATTCAAGGTGTTATCTTCGAGTAACCGGAAACCCCAATAAATAATTTGAGTTTTTTATCGAAAATTAATGTTTATAAGGCTTGTACATACGAAAGGTGGTGGAGGTCAAATTAAAGAAACAAGTGAAGAATGCAAAAAATGAAATTTGTACTGTAGAAGACAATGGACAAATTAGATTGAACGAACACTGTCAATGTCTCACTCAATGTACACTCACTTGTATTGATTGTAAGGTGTGCATTCACAAATTCACTTGTACTTGCTCTGACTGGGCAAAGTTTAATTTATGTTTACACATACATTTTTACTTAATTCTATATCCACTAGATACATCACAACACATTAGCCTGAGTAGTGGTAACACCAACGAATTGACTATACACCAGAAGGCAATCAAATCACACACAATAGGTAAACTTAATCAGACAGTCAACACTGCTAAGCTACTGTATGAAGCAAAGGAGTATCTTCAAATGATACAAAAGAAACTAAATTATTGTAACGTAGAACAGTATCACAAACAGCTACAAAAAATAGCATTTGAGGTACAAGAATATAACATGAATGATCACAGCTATTGCTCAACATTGACATTAGACACAGAGATAGCAAAACCTGGTCGAATGAAGAAACAAAAGACAAGCATATTTAAATAGTATTTTGTGATTTATTGTTTAATAAAGTATCTTTTTTGGGAATTCTATTTTTAGCAATTTCTTGGTATTCGAAATTCTATTTTTAAAATAATTACAAGACCACGAGCACCGACGAACTTTTTTGTCTAATCAAAATTTATTAAAAGTTAATGAAAATAAATGAAAATAAATGCGTCCAAGTTCAACCAACACGTTAATTTCACGTTCTTGACGCAATTAAAATAGCATAGACAAAGTTACACGGCTCAATGGGAAACCGAAGTATACCAACACCCACCACAATCCTCTCCACCCGTACGTGACGTGGCGGTTGCTGCCGCAACCGCTCCACGTCGCCACCCCACCGAATTTCGCAAGCTACTGTATTACTGTGCAAGCCACTTTATGATTTCAGTTGCATCACAACACATAAAGTGAAAGAGGATTGCACAAAACACACTCCACAGTAAATCTCGCTCCACATTATACTTCCCCACCCGTACGCGACGTGGCGGTTGCTGCCGCAACCGCTCCACGTCGCCACCCCACCGAATTTCGCAAGCTACTGTATTACTGTGCAAGCCACTTTATGACTCCAGTTGCATCACAACACATAAAGTGAAAGAGGATTGCACAAAACACACTCCACAGTAAATCTCGCTCCACATTATACTTCCCCACCCGTACGCGACGTGGCGGTTGCTGCCGCAACCGCTCCACGTCGCCACCCTACCGAATTTCGCAAGCTACTGTATTACTGTGCAAGCCACTTTATGACTCCAGTTGCATCACAACACATAAAGTGAAAGAGGATTGCACAAAACACACTCCACAGTAAATCTCGCTCCACATTATACTTCCCCACCCGTACGCGACGTGGCGGTTGCTGCCGCAACCGCTCCACGTCGCCACCCTACCGAATTTCGCAAGCTACTGTATTACTGTGCAAGCCACTTTATGACTCCAGTTGCATCACAACACATAAAGTGAAAGAGGATTGCACAAAACACACTCCACAGTAAATCTCGCTCCACATTATACTTCCCCCACCCGCACGCGACGTGGCGGTTGCAGCCGCAACCGCTTCACGTCGCCACCCTACCGAATTTCGCAAGCTACTGTATTACTGTGCAAGCCACTTTATGATTTCAGTTGCATCACAACACATAAAGTGAAAGAGGATTGCACAAAACACACTCCACAGTAAATCTCGCTCCACATTATACTTCCCCACCCGTACGCGACGTGGCGGTTGCTGCCGCAACCGCTCCACGTCGCCACCCTACCGAATTTCGCAAGCTACTGTATTACTGTGCAAGCCACTTTATGATTTCAGTTGCAATCACAACACATAAAGTGAAAGAGGATTGCACAAAACACACTCCACAGTAAATCTCGCTCCACATTATACTTCCCCACCCGTACGCGACGTGGCGGTTGCTGCCGCAACCGCTCCACGTCGCCACCCCTACCGAATTTCGCAAGCTACTGTATTACTGTGCAAGCCACTTTATGATTTCAGTTGCATCACAACACATAAAGTGAAAGAGGATTGCAACGTCCAACGGATTCACCACACTCGAAAACCCAAAATGAACCAGTGTTAATTTTTTCAAAAAATTGAAATTAGAATAACCTACTTTGAAACAGTTCTTACCAGCTAATCATTCTTGTGGTTGTCCAACGGATTCACCACACTCGAAAACACAAAATAAAAAAGTGTTAATTTTTTCAAAAAATTGAAAATAGAATAAATTACTTTGAAGCAATCTAAGCATTCTTGTGGTTGTCCATCGGAATCTTCACACTCGAAAACACAAAATAAACCAGTGTTAATTTTTTCAAAAACTGGAAGTTAGAATAACCTACTTTGAAGCATGTTAAGCATTCTTGTGGTTGTCCATCGGAATCTTCACACTCGAAAACACAAAATAAATCACAGTTAATTTTTTAAAAAAAACTGGAAGTTAGAATAACCTACTTTGAAGCAAGCTAAGCATTCTTGTGGTTGTCCAACGGATTCACCACACTCGAAAACACAAAATAAATCACAGTTAATTTAAAAAAAACTGGAAGTTAGAATAACCTACTTTAAAGCATGTTAAGCATTCTTTTGGTCGTCCAACGGATTCACCACACTCGAAAACACAAAATAAACCAGTGTTAATTTTTTAAAAAACTCGAAGTTAGAATAACCTACTTTGAAGCAAGCTAAGCATTCTTGTGGTTGTCCATCGGAATCTTCACACTCGAAAACACAAAATGAACCAGTGTTAATTTTTTCAAAAAATTGAAATTAGAATAACCTACTTTGAAGCATGTTAAGCATTCTTGTGGTTGTCCAACGGAATCTTCACACTCGAAAACCCAAAATAAACCAGTGTTAATTTTTAAAAAAACTGGAAGTTAGAATAACCTACTTTGAAGCATGTTAAGCATTCTTGTGGTTGTCCATCGGAATCTTCACACTCGAAAACACAAAATAAACCAGTGTTAATTTTTTTCAAAAACTGGAAGTTAGAATAACCTACTTTGAAGCAAGCTAAGCATTCTTGTGGTTGTCCAACGGATTCACCACACTCGAAAACACAAAATAAATCACAGTTAATTTTTTAAAAAACTGGAAGTTAGAATAACCTACTTTGAAGCATGTTAAGCATTCTTGTGGTCGTCCAACGGATTCACCACACTCAAAAACATAAAATAAACCAGTGTTAATTTTTTCAAAAAAAATGAAAATAGAATAAATTACTTTGAAGCAAGCTAAGCATTCTTGTGGTTGTCCATCGGAATCTTCACACTCGAAAACACAAAATGAACCAGTGTTAATTTTTTCAAAAAATTGAAATTAGAATAACCTACTTTGAAGCATGTTAAGCATTCTTGTGGTTGTCCAACGGATTCACCACACTCGAAAACCCAAAATAAATCACAGTTAATTTTTTAAAAAACTGGAAGTTAGAATAACCTACTTTGAAGCATGTTAAGCATTCTTGTGGTTGTCCAACGGATTCACCACACTCGAAAACACAAAATAAATCACAGTTAATTTTTTAAAAAACTGGAAGTTAGAATAACCTACTTTGAAGCATGTTAAGTTGTGTTTCTTGTTCAGCATTTTCACATTAACCTAACTGCAAAGATTCAGGCATATTCAAGGTGTTGTCTTCGAGTAACCGGAAACCCTAATAAATAATTTGAGTTTTTTATCGAAAATTAATGTTTATAAGGCTTGAACATTATCAATGTGCCCCCATTAGCGCTGTGTTTCTTGTTCAGCATTGTCACATTAACCTAACTGCAAAGATTCAGGCATATTCAAGGTGTTGTCTTCGAGTAACCGGAAACCCCAATAAATAATTTGAGTTTTTTATCGAAAAATAATGTTTTATAAGGCTTGAACATTATCAATGTGCCCCATTAGGACTGTGTATCTTGTTCAGCATTGACACATTAACCTAACTGCAAAGATTCAGGCATATTCAAGGTGTTGTCTTCGAGTAACCGGAAACCCCCAAAAAACAATTTGAGTTTTTTATCGAAAATTAATGTTTATAAGGCTTGAACATTATCAATGTGCCCCATTAGGGCTGTGTTTCTTGTTCAGCATTGTCACATTAACCTAACTGCAAAGATTCAGAAATATCCCACTTGTTGTCTTGCAGTAACCGGAAACCCCAATAAATAATTTGAGTTTTTTATCGAAAATTAATGTTTTGTTAACTTGTACAAAAAATATTTACCCCCATTAGGGCTGTGTTTCTTGTTCAGCATTTTCACATTAACCTAACTGCAAAGATTCAGGCATATTCAAGGTGTTGTCTTGCAGTAACCGGAAACCCCAATAAATAATTTGAGTTTTTTATCGAAAATTAATGTTTTATAAGGCTTGAACATAAACAATGTGCCCCCTTATGGCTGTGTTTCTTGTTCAGCATTGTCACATTAACCTAACTGCAAAGATTCAGAAATATTCAAGGTGTTGTCTTCGAGTAACCAGAAACCCCAATAAATAATTTGAGTTTTTTATCGAAAATTAATGTTTTGTTAGCTTGTACATAAAATATTTACCCCATTAGGGCTGTGTTTCTTGTTCAGCATTGACACATTAACCTAACTGCAAAGATTCAGAAATATTCAAGGTGTTGTCTTCGAGTAACCGGAAACCCCAATAAATAATTTGAGTTTTTTATCGAAAATTAATGTTTTGTTTGCTTGTACATAAAATATTTACCCCATTAGGGCTGTGTTTCTTGTTCAGCATTGTCACATTAACCTAACTGCAAAGATTCAGGCATATTCAAGGTGTTGTCTTGCAGTAACCGGAAACCCCAATAAATAATTTGAGTTTTTTATCGAAAATTAATGTTTATAAGGCTTGAACATAAACAATGTGCTCCCCTTATGGCTGTGTTTCTTGTTCAGCATTGTCACATTAACCTAACTGCAAAGATTCAGAAATATTCAAGGTGTTGTCTTCGAGTAACCAGAAACCCCAATAAATAATTTGAGTTTTTTATCGAAAATTAATGTTTTGTTAGCTTGTACATAAAATATTTACCCCATTAGGGCTGTGTTTCTTGTTCAGCATTGACACATTAACCTAACTGCAAAGATTCAGAAATATTCAAGGTGTTGTCTTCGAGTAACCGGAAACCCCAATAAATAATTTGAGTTTTTTATCGAAAATTAATGTTTTGTTTGCTTGTACATAAAATATTTACCCCATTAGGGCTGTGTTTCTTGTTCAGCATTGTCACATTAACCTAACTGCAAAGATTCAGGCATATTCAAGGTGTTGTCTTCGAGTAACCGGAAACCCCAATAAATAATTTGAGTTTTTTATCGAAAATTAATGTTTATAAGGCTTGAATATTATCAATGTGCCCCATTAGGGCTGTGTTTCTTGTTCAGCATTTTCACATTAACCTAACTGCAAAGATTCAGGCATATTCAAGGTGTTGTCTTCGAGTAACCGGAAACCCCAATAAATAATTTGAGTTTTTTATCGAAAATTAATGTTTTGTTAGCTTGTACATAAAATATTTACCCCCTTATGGCTGTGTTTCTTGTTCAGCATTGTTACATTAACCTAACTGCAAATATTCAGGCATATTCAAGGTGTTGTTTTCGAGTAACCGGAAACCCCAATAAATAATTTGAGTTTTTTATCGAAAATTAATGTTTTGTTAGCTTGTACATAAAATATTTACCCCCTTATGGCTGTGTTTCTTGTTCAGCATTGTCACATTAACCTAACTGCAAAGATTCAGAAATATCCCACTTGTTGTCTTGCAGTAACCGGAAACCCCAATAAATAATTTGAGTTTTTTTATCCAAAATTAATGTTTTGTTAGCTTGTACATAAAATATTTACCCTATTAAGGCTGTGTTTCTTGTTCAGCATTTTCACATTAACCTAACTGCAAAGATTCAGGCATATTCAAGGTGTTGTCTTGCAGTAACCGGAAACCCCAATAAATAATTTAAGTTTTTTATCGAAAATTAATGTTTATAAGGCTTGAACATTATCAATGTGCCCCCATTAGGGCTGTGTTTCTTGTTCAGCATTGTCACATTAACCTAACTGCAAAGATTCAGAAATATCCCACTTGTTGTCTTGCAGTAACCGGAAACCCCAATAAATAATTTGAGTTTTTTATCGAAAACAAGAGACCGACAACTTCTGTTCCCAGTACCACTCATCAATTGGAGTCGAAAGTATCCGAGAACTTACTTTTTCACTTTAAATGGTAAACTTGAATTAATCGAAATCTGTGTAAATTAATGTTTTTTTTAATTTAGACAACCAACCAATGATGAAGATCACTGACGGCAAACTGTTTCCTGGCGGTCCTTGTGTTCTTGAGGATTCTTCTGAGATTGCAAGTGTTGTTTCGCAAATGACATTGGATACTATTAATGAGTATTTCGAGAAGCCAATTATGATTGGAACTATGAATCTGGACGAATCAACTGTTCGACTAGCTACTACAATTGCAGGGCGCTTCTTTGGATTTCCGGAACAGATTGAAAGTGTAAATGGGTACAATTGTCGAGTGTGGTGTGTGGACAAAATTAAGGGCTGTGGACAGATGCGAATGGGACACTTGGACAGTGTCACCAAGAGTGCTATCAATCGAAGTTTGTCCTCTTACAGATTTCTAATGAATTTAGTTGGCATTCGCACCGAGTTGAGTTCCATTGACGAAACTATAGATGCTAATTCAACAAATCCCTACGATATCAGCTTGCTCGACTATTTCAACCACTCGTCCGTTCATGAGATTGGCAAGAATAAGGAGATTACAAAATTTACTGGCGAAGTATCCGCAAAAGTGCGCTCTAATGCAGATTACCCAATTCCTGTTGAAACAATATTGTTGCTATTGGACAGTGTCCTTTTTGACGATTTCCATTATCGTATCTGGCGGAAATTAATTTCGTGGGATCAAATGCCACCAGGTATTCCGATCAATATCGGTATGTATTAATGTTTTTACTTTATATGACCTAATCATTATGTAATTGTAATAATTCTTACAGATGTTTCGATTCTGTATATTATGAAGTTTGAAGCTACACTTGGACCTGTTAATTTTGATATAGATTCAAATTTGTTTGAGGAATAAAGATGAGATTTTGGTAAGTTAAAGTCCACCTGAGATTTGTCATTTAACGTTTTTTAACATTTTCAGGATTGATTTGAATTCAACTATAACACTACAAAACATTTTGGTGTATTGTTTTGTTGGAATTAATAAAATATATCTTTTTTTGTCTTTAATTAATTTATTTCATAATTTTCTACTTGCATTTATTTTATATATAATTTTATTTTATTTATTTTTGCGCAATGCAGCACAATTTGCCATTTAATGTCAATGATTGGTTAATCGATTAAACGAAATTCTTAGCTACTCCAAAGTTAATTTGTTTTAATTCTTTTGTAATATTTTTATTTAAACAAGAAAACTCAATTCCCTCGTGACAGGTCACGAAGGGAATTGTCGCTGCGCGAACGTTTTCTTGTAAAAAAAAACCCCTTTTCAGAGACTTGAACAACAAACTGCACTTGCGTATGCCGATGATCTGTTGCTACTGGCCGAAACAGACGAAGACCTACAGCTTCTAATCGATTTGACAAACGAATTCTACGAATCCGTTGGACTGAATGCTAACTCTAACAAGTCTCTGACAATTGGTAACTTGAGCCAACTTCGAATCGACGGTTCAGCAATTTCTTCTGACGATAAGCTCAAGTACTTGGGAATAACCATCGACGAGAATAACAAGTACCGTCTGAAACGTGTTGACATCGTGCCTGTACTTGACAGATTGAGGAGAGCAAGTTTAAGACCAAACCAGAAGCTGTACTTGCTTCGGTATCATGTAATTCCTAAGTACCTTCATCGGTTGACCAATGAAGATTTTACAGCGACAATATTGAAAGATATAGATGTTGCCATAAGGAATTGTGCCAAAGACTTTCTCCACTTACCGAATACTGTTGCGAGTAGCTGGTTCCATCTGTCCATACGGAACGGCGGCCTTGGGCTCAAAGAATTTGGATTCGAAATACCGGTCCTGGCTTACAAACGGCTCTCTCGACTGAAGCATTCTGACTCCTGGATACTACAAGACGTGGTCAAGTCTCGCTGGTTCTTGAATAAGATGGCCAAAATTGAACGACTTCTCCCGTATTACAAAGACAACCAATTACGACTGCTGAACGATCTCGAAAAGATCAAGAACTTTAAAGGTCAAACATGTTTCGGCGTCGCGGGAAACTTAGTCAATCGACATCTACGGGGTAACACTTGGTTTGGTGGCCGCCTTTTCGTGACTTACCTTCGTATGAGAACATGCACAATAGGGGCTTCGGGATATGAAGCAGATCCGGTTTATTGTCGACACGGCTGTAGCAAGATAGAGACACTCAAGCACATCTTGTGTAGCTGCCGACACATGAAAGGCATGATGCACCGCCGCCACAACAAAGCCCAGAAGATTGTAGTCGATCATCTGTTGTGTACAGGTTGGAAGGTCTACACGAACTTCTCCGTGATCGATGGCCAAGGAAATGAAAAGAAGCCAGATATTGTCGCGATTAGCCCTGATTCGTTGAACTGTTTGGTCCTCGACGTCCAGGTTTCTTTCGAAAGCGGGAAGACAGTTTTCCAAGACCGTGACAAATTCAAAAGAGACAAGTACTCGGAAGAGTCGGTACTCGATGCTATCAAGACGAAACTTGCAGTGGATGGTCACGCACCCCAATATTTTGACGTCTATGGACTCATCTTTGGAGCAAGAGGAGCCATTCACAACACGACCTTAAATATACTTAAAAGTCTCGACATGCCAACCAGCAGGGTTGGTTCTATTGTTGATATAATAACTAGGGAGTCTCTGACTCTATTTTTGGATGTTTGGTTCAGAGGAACCGCAACCAGGCGCCTAGCGCGTGTTGTTGTATTCAACTCTAAGTTTATTTTAATAAATTTATTGAGATCTAATTCTTTTGTAATATTTTTATTTAAACAAGAAAACTCAATTCCCTCGTGACAGGTCACGAAGGGAATTGTCGCTGCGCGAACGTTTTCTTGTAAAAAACCCTTTTCAGAGACTTGAACAATAAAAGTGTCAATTAATTTAAATAACAGACAAATTCAGGATTTAAAAATTCATTGGAATTCGGAGTTGAAAATATAATTTGGATTTGCTTCAACCGTCAGCATTGCCATCTCGCTTGCAGTAGGAAGGACAAATCCGATCCGACATTCTAAGTACATTATAAACATCAAATAAAGAATCATACATACTCAAAACATAGCGTGTGTTGTAGCGAATTAGTTGGTTGGTAGGATCAAGCACCGCATTGTGCGTAATGTTGTATCGAGTGAAGAGTTCGGAATTGGCCAGTTCCAGTTGCTGTTTCAGCACGTAAAAGACCATTGGACTCAGGTTACGGCGATTGCACCGTACTTGGCCTTGAAGAGTGGCTTCCATGGTATCCAAGATCCACAGCTGATTATTCACCCCTGTAGTCAAACAAAACACAATTAAAAATTAATGAAAAAAAAATCAAAATATCACTTACCGATAGCGCTTTGGGTGTTTGGGTGACCACCATTCATGTTGTGTACGGTGTGAACAATCTCACTCTGAAGACCTAAAGGCCATTTCCCTCAACCTGAGCTTCTTTGTAGGAGATAGATCCAAAAGACACCGCACTGTTGTTATGACGAAAATTCGAGAACCACTCGTTATTTTGAGGATTGGCTGAAAATACTGCTCCAAGGCGTTCGGAGACGGTGAATAGTTGAAGAGGGCAGGATCCATCTTTCCACCATCACAACACATCAAATAGGTGATAGAATCACCAACCTTCTTACATATTCGCTTCCCCCCATAAAATACCAAACACAACAGTTGGTGCACGCCTGGTCCATCAGACCGAGATAGTCCTTCTCGGGTATACCATACCTCAGCTTACCTGGGGTTAGGATAGCCGCACGATAGAGGAAAGGATCATGACGATGTTGTTGATTTCGAGAAGTTCCAGATTCGACTTGAGGGACAGTAGCATAAGCGCATACGTTCACACACATTTTGTTGCTAATAATTTCGCTGGTAATCACGGCGTGGAGCAACCCTTTCTTCGTGGGTGAGATTCTGACGAGGATGAACACCGCCTTGACCCCAATCTACCTGACCACCTCCACGTCCACCACCTCGTGCCCGACCTCGTTCGCGATTTTGACCTCGATCCATGATGATAAGATAGCATGATAACGACGAGAGGAGAGGAGAGAAACCTTAAACACGTGGTGTAAGCTGTGATGAGAGTTCACGAGTGACCGGTGTCCAGCAGAGGAGGAGGTTGTGGCTTGTCTGAGTAGTAGTGGCAGAAGTAGAGGCATGCAGCATTACACAAACGTCACTGTCAGTTGTGTGAGTGCGGCAGATTGGCCGACACAATCACAGGCAAAGTGAGTGAGCGGCTTGCTCTCCCCTCTCCTCTCACAGCGGATGTCTGTCCATCTGCGCTCTACCCTTCACTGTACAAATGACACACTCATCAACACGAACACACAAACACGCTCTGTGCTTGCCTGTTGACGGGAAACTTTAAATGATTTTTTGGGTACCAAGGACACATTTTCGTAACGAGTACATGATATATCAATGTTCCTAGATTTTTACGATGAATCCAGCGATATTTTTTTCAGTACATGAATCCAAAAATCCAAAATTCCAGAATCCAATTTTGAGCTGAATTCAATCGAGACTATTTACAATCGATTCTCTTATGTCCAATTAGTCTGTATAAAAATTGGCATGGAACTACGTCCTTTAGTTTTTGCTCCCGAAGTTTTTGTTTAACAACGACGTATTGGGATTTTAATATATAAGAGATTAATGTTTTGTTAGCTTGTACATAAAATATTTACCCCATTAGGGCTGTGTTTCTTGTTCAGCATTTTCACATTAACCTAACTGCAAAGATTCAGGCATATTCAAGGTGTTGTCTTGCAGTAACCGGAAACCCCAATAAATAATTTAAGTTTTTTATCGAAAATTAATGTTTATAAGGCTTGAACATAAACAATGTGCCCCCTTATGGCTGTGTTTCTTGTTCAGCATTGTCACATTAACCTAACTGCAAAGATTCAGGCACATTCAAGGTGTTGTCTTTGAGTAACCGGAAACCCCAATAAATAATTTGAGTTTTTTATCGAAAATTAATGTTTTGTTAGCTTGTACATAAAATATTTACCCCATTAGGGCTGTGTTTCTTGTTCAGCATTGACACATTAACCTAACTGCAGAGATTCAGAAATATTCAAGGTGTTGTCTTCGAGTAACCGGAAACCCCAATAAATAATTTGAGTTTTTTTATCGAAAATTAATGTTTTGTTAGCTTGTACATAAAATATTTACCCCCTTATGGCTGTGTTTCTTGTTCAGCATTGTCACATTAACCTAACTGCAAAGATTCAGAAATATCCCACTTGTTGTCTTGCAGTAACCGGAAACCCCAATAAATAATTTAAGTTTTTTATCGAAAATTAATGTTTATAAGGCTTGAACATTATCAATGTGCCCCATTAGGGCTGTGTTTCTTGTTCAGCATTGTCACATTAACCTAACTGCAAAGTTTCAGGCACATTCAAGGTGTTGTCTTCGAGTAACCGGAAACCCCAATAAATAATTTGAGTTTTTTATCGAAAATTAATGTTTATAAGGCTTGAACATAAACAATTTGCCCCCTTATGGCTGTGTTTCTTGTTCAGCATTGTCACATTAACCTAACTGCAAAGATTCAGGCACATTCAAGGTGTTGTCTTCGAGTAACCGGAAACCCCAATAAATAATTTGAGTTTTTTATCGAAAATTAATGTTTTGTTAGCTTGTACATAAAATATTTACCCCATTAGGGCTGTGTTTCTTGTTCAGCATTGACACATTAACCTAACTGCAAAGATTCAGAAATATTCAAGGTGTTGTCTTCGAGTAACCGGAAACCCCAATAAATAATTTGAGTTTTTTATCGAAAATTAATGTTTTGTTAGCTTGTACATAAAATATTTACCCCATTAGGGCTGTGTTTCTTGTTCAGCATTTTCACATTAACCTAACTGCAAAGATTCAGGCATATTCAAGGTGTTGCCTTCGAGTAACCGGAAACCCCAATATATAATTTGAGTTTTTTATCGAAAATTAATGTTTTGTTAGCTTGTACATAAAATATTTACCCCATTAGGGCTGTGTTTCTTGTTCAGCATTGTCACATTAACCTAACTGCAAAGATTCAGGCATATTCAAGGTGTTGTCTTCGAGTAACCGGAAACCCCAATAAATAATTTGAGTTTTTTATCGAAAATTAATGTTTATAAGGCTTGAACATTATCAATGTGCCCCATTAGGGCTGTGTATCTTGTTCAGCATTGACACATTAACCTAACTGCAAAGATTCAGGCATATTCAAGGTGTTGTCTTCGAGTAACCGGAAACCCCAATAAATAATTTGAGTTTTTTATCGAAAATTAATGTTTTGTTAGCTTGTACATAAAATATTTACCCCATTAGGGCTGTGTTTCTTGTTCAGCATTGTCACATTAACCTAACTGCAAAGATTCAGGCATATTCAAGGTGTTGTCTTCGAGTAACCGGAAACCCCAATAAATAATTTGAGTTTTTTATCGAAAATTAATGTTTATAAGGCTTGAACATTATCAATGTGCCCCATTAGGGCTGTGTATCTTGTTCAGCATTGACACATTAACCTAACTGCAAAGATTCAGGCATATTCAAGGTGTTGTCTTCGAGTAACCGGAAACCCCAAAAAATAATTTGAGTTTTTTATCGAAAATTAATGTTTATAAGGCTTGAACATTATCAATGTGCCCCATTAGGGCTGTGTTTCTTGTTCAGCATTGTCACATTAACCTAACTGCAAAGATTCAGAAATATCCCAGTTGTTGTCTTGCAGTAACCGGAAACCCCAATAAATAATTTGAGTTTTTTATCGAAAATTAATGTTTTGTTAGCTTGTACATAAAATATTTACCCCATTAGGGCTGTGTTTCTTGTTCAGCATTGTCACATTAACCTAACTGCAAAGATTCAGTCATATTCAAGGTGTTGTCTTCGAGTAACCGGAAACCCCAATAAATAATTTGAGTTTTTTGTCGAAAATTAATGTTTATTAAGCTTGAACATAAACAATTTGCCCCCTTATGGCTGTGTATCTTGTTCAGCATTGTCACATTAACCTAACTGCAAAGATTCAGGCATATTCAAGGTGTTGTCTTCGAGTAACCGGAAACCCCAATAAATAATTTGAGTTTTTTATCGAAAATTAATGTTTATGAAGCTTGTACATAAACAATTTGCCCCCTTATGGCTGTGTTTCTTGTTCAGCATTGTCACATTAAGCTAACTGCAAAAATTCAGTCATATTCAAGGTGTTGTCTTCGAGTAACCGGAAACCCCAATAAATAATTTGAGTTTTTTATCGAAAATTAATGTTTATGAAGCTTGTACATAAAACATTTTTACCTTTATTGTCGTTAATCTTGTTCAGCATTGTCACATTAAGCTAACTGCAAAGATTCAGAAATATTCCACTTGTTGTCTTCGAGTAACCGGAAACCCCAATAAAAAATTTGAGTTTTTTATCGAAAATTAATGTTTATAAGGCTTGAACATAAACAATTTGCCCCCTTATGGCTGTGTATCTTGTTCAGCATTGTCACATTAACCTAACTGCAAAGATTCAGGCATATTCAAGGTGTTGTCTTCGAGTAACCGGAAACCCCAATAAATAATTTGAGTTTTTTATCGAAAATTAATGTTTATAAGGCTTGAACATAAACAATTTGCCCCCCTTATGGCTGTGTTTCTTGTTCAGCATTGTCACATTAACCTAACTGCAAAGATTCAGCCATATTCAAGGTGTTGTCTTCGAGTAACCGGAAACCCCAATAAATAATTTGAGTTTTTTATCGAAAATTAATGTTTATGAAGCTTGTACATAAAACATTTTTACCTTTATTGTCGTTAATCTTGTTCAGCATTGTCACATTAACCTAACTGCAAAGATTCAGAAATATTCCACTTGTTGTCTTCGAGTAACCGGAAACCCCAATAAAAAATTTGAGTTTTTTTTATCGAAAATTAATGTTTAGATGGCTTGTACATAAACAATTTGCCCCCTTATGGCTGTGTTTCTTGTTCAGCATTGTCACATTAACCTAACTGCAAAGATTCAGAAATATTCCACTTGTTGTCTTCGAGTAACCGGAAACCCCAATAAAAAATTTGAGTTTTTTATCGAAAATTAATGTTTAGATGGCTTGTACATAAAATATTTGCCCCTTTATGGCTGTGTATCTTGTTCAGCATTGTCAAATTAACCTAACTGCAAAGATTCAGGCATATTCAAGGTGTTGTCTTCGAGTAACCGGAAACCCCAATAAATAATTTGAGTTTTTTATCGAAAATTAATGTTTATTAAGCTTGAACATAAACAATTTGCCCCCTTATGGCTGTGTATCTTGTTCAGCATTGTCACATTAACCTAACTGCAAAGATTCAGGCATATTCAAGGTGTTGTCTTCGAGTAACCGGAAACCCCAATAAATAATTTGAGTTTTTTATCGAAAATTAATGTTTAGGTAGCTTGTACATAAAACATTTTTACCTTTATTGTCGTTAATCTTGTTCAGCATTGTCACATTAACCTAACTGCAAAGATTCAGGCATATTCAAGGTGTGGTCTTCGAGTAACCGGAAACCCCAATAAATAATTTGAGTTTTTTGACGAAAATTAATGTTTATGAAGCTTGTACATAAACAATTTGCCCCCTTATGGCTGTGTATCTTGTTCAGCATTGTCACATTAACCTAACTGCAAAGATTCAGGCATATTCAAGGTGTTGTCTTCGAGTAACCGGAAACCCCAATAAATAATTTGAGTTTTTTATCGAAAATTAATGTTTAGGTAGCTTGTACATAAAATATTTACCCCCATTAGGGCTGTGTTTCTTGTTCAGCATTTTCACATTAACCTAACTGCAAAGATTCAGGCATATTCAAGGTGTTGTCTTGCAGTAACCGGAAACCCCAATAAATAATTTGAGTTTTTTATCGAAAATTAATGTTTATAAGGCTTGAACATTATCAATGTGCCCCATTAGGGCTGTGTTTCTTGTTCAGCATTGTCACATTAACCTAACTGCAAAGATTCAGTCATATTCAAGGTGTGGTCTTCGAGTAACCGGAAACCCCAATAAATAATTTGAGTTTTTTGTCGAAAATTAATGTTTATGAGGCTTGAACATAAACAATTTGCCCCCTTATGGCTGTGTATCTTGTTCAGCATTGTCACATTAACCTAACTGCAAAGATTCAGGCATATTCAAGTTGTGGTCTTCGAGTAACCGGAAACTCCAATAAATAATTTGAGTTTTTTATCGAAAATTAATGTTTAATCAGCTTGTACATAAAATATTTGCCCCATTATGGCTGTAAAACTTGTTTAACATTGTCACATTAACCTAACTGCAAAGATTCAGTCATATTCAAGGTGTTATCTTCGAGTAACCTGAAACCCCAATAAATAATTTGAGTTTTTTATCGAAAATTAATGTTTAATCAGCTTGTACATAAAATATTTGCCCCTTTATGGCTGTGTATCTTGTTCAGCATTGTCACATTAACCTAACTGCAAAGATTCAGGCATATTCAAGGTGTTGTCTTCGAGTAACCGGAAACCCCAATAAATAATTTGAGTTTTTTATCGAAAATTAATGTTTATAAGGCTTGTACATAAACAATTTGCCCCCTTAAGGCTGTGTTTCTTTTTCAGCATTGTCACATTAACCTAACTGCAAAGATTCAGTCATATTCAAGGTGTTGTCTTCGAGTAACCGGAAACCCCAATAAATAATTTGAGTTTTTTATCGAAAATTAATGTTTAATCAGCTTGTACATAAACAATTTGCCCCCTTAAGGCTGTGTTTCTTGTTCAGCATTGTCACATTAACCTAACTGCAAAGATTCAGTCATATTCAAGGTGTTGTCTTCGAGTAACCGGAAACCCCAATAAATAATTTGCGTTTTTTGTCAAAAATTAATGTTTAATCAGCTCGAACATAAATAATATACCCCCTTAAGGCTGTGTTTCTTGTTCAGCATTGTCACATTAACCTAACTGCAAATATTCAGGCATATTCAAGGTGTTGTCTTCGAGTAACCGGAAACCCCAATAAATAATTTGCGTTTTTTGTCAAAAATTAATGTTTAATCAGCTCGAACATAAATAATATACCCCCTTAAGGCTGTGTTTCTTTTTCAGCATTGTCACATTAACCTAACTGCAAATATTCAGGTATATTCAAGGTGTTGTCTTCTAGTAACCGGAAACCCCAATAAATAATTTGAGTTTTTTATCGAAAATTAATGTTTAATCAGCTTGTACATAAAATATTTGCCCCATTATGGCTGTGTATCTTGTTCAGCATTGTCACATTAACCTAACTGCAAAGATTCAGGCATATTCAAGGTGTTGTCTTCGAGTAACCGGAAACCCCAATAAATAATTTGAGTTTTTTATCGAAAATTAATGTTTAATCAGCTTGTACATAAAATATTTGCCCCTTTATGGCTGTGTATCTTGTTCAGCATTGTCACATTAACCTAACTGAAAAGATTCAGGCATATTCAAGGTGTTGTCTTCGAGTAACCGGAAACCCCAATAAATAATTTGAGTTTTTTATCGAAACTTAATGTTTAATCAGCTTGAACATAAACAATTTGCCCCTATATGGCTGTAAAACTTGTTCATCATTGTCACATTAACCTAACTGCAAAGATTCAGGCATATTCAAGGTGTTGTCTTCGAGTAACCGGAAACCCCAATAAATAATTTGAGTTTTTTATCGAAAATTAATGTTTATAAGGCTTGTACATAAACAATTTGCCCCCTTAAGGCTGTGTTTCTTTTTCAGCATTGTCACATTAACCTAACTGCAAAGATTCAGGCATATTCAAGGTGTTGTCTTCGAGTAACCGGAAACCCCAATAAATAATTTGAGTTTTTTATCGAAAATTAATGTTTATTAAGCTTGTACATAAACAATTTGCCCCCTTAAGGCTGTGTTTCTTTTTCAGCATTGTCACATTAACCTAACTGCAAAGATTCAGTCATATTCAAGGTGTTGTCTTCGAGTAACCGGAAACCCCAATAAATAATTTGCGTTTTTTTATCGAAAATTAATGTTTTGTTAACTTGTACATAAAATATTTACCCCATTAGGGCTGTGTTTCTTGTTCAGCATTGTCACATTAACCTAACTGCAAAGATTTAGGCATATTCAAGGTGTTATCTTCGAGTAACCGGAAACCCCAATAAATAATTTGAGTTTTTTATCGAAAATTAATGTTTAATCAGCTTGTACATAAAATATTTGCCCCTTTATGGCTGTAAAACTTGTTTAACATTGTCACATTAACCTAACTGCAAAGATTCAGTCATATTCAAGGTGTTGTCTTCGAGTAACCGGAAACCCCAATAAATAATTTGAGTTTTTTATCGAAAATTAATGTTTAATCAGCTTGTACATAAAATATTTGCCCCCTTAAGGCTGTGTTTCTTTTTCAGCATTGTCACATTAACCTAACTGCAAAGATTCAGTCATATTCAAGGTGTTGTCTTCGAGTAACCGGAAACCCCAATAAATAATTTGCGTTTTTTATCGAAAATTAATGTTTAATCAGCTTGTACATAAAATATTTGACCCTTTATGGCTGTGTATCTTGTTCAGCATTGTCACATTAACCTAACTGCAAAGATTCAGTCATATTCAAGGTGTTGTCTTCGAGTAACCGGAAACCCCAATAAATAATTTGAGTTTTTTATCGAAAATTAATGTTTAATCAGCTTGTACATAAAATATTTGCCCCCTTATGGCTGTGTATCTTGTTCAGCATTGTCACATTAACCTAACTGCAAAGATTCAGGCATATTCAAGGTGTTGTCTTCGAGTAACCGGAAACCCCAATAAATAATTTGAGTTTTTTATCGAAAATTAATGTTTTGTTAGCTTGTACATAAGAGGATTGACCCTTTATGGCTGTGTTTCTTGTTCAGCATTGTCACATTAACCTAACTGCAAAGATTCAGTCATATTCAAGGTGTTGTCTTCGAGTAACCGGAAACCCCAATAAATAATTTGAGTTTTTTATCGAAAATTAATGTTTATAAGGCTTGTACATAAACAATTTGCCCCCTTAAGGCTGTGTTTCTTTTTCAGCATTGTCACATTAACCTAACTGCAAAGATTCAGTCATATTCAAGGTGTTGTCTTCCAGTAACCGGAAACCCCAATAAATAATTTAAGTTTTTTATCGAAAATTAATGTTTATAAGGCTTGAACATTATCAATGTGCCCCATTAGGGCTGTGTTTCTTGTTCAGCATTGTCACATTAACCTAACTGCAAAGATTCAGGCATATTCAAGGTGTTGTCTTCGAGTAACCGGAAACCCCAATAAATAATTTGAGTTTTTTATCGAAAATTAATGTTTATAAGGCTTGAACATTATCAATGTGCCCCCATTAGGGCTGTGTTTCTTGTTCAGCATTGTCACATTAACCTAACTGCAAAGATTCAGAAATATCCCACTTGTTGTCTTGCAGTAACCGGAAACCCCAATAAATAATTTGAGTTTTTTATCGAAAATTAATGTTTATAAGGCTTGAACATTATCAATGTGCCCCATTAGGGCTGTGTTTCTTGTTCAGCATTGTCACATTAACCTAACTGCAAAGATTCAGGCATATTCAAGGTGTTGTCTTCGAGTAACCGGAAACCCCAATAAATAATTTGTGTTTTTTATCGAAAATTAATGTTTTATTAGCTTGTACATAAAATATTTTCCCCATTAGGGCTGTGTTTTTTGTTCAGCATTGTCACATTAACCTAACTGCAAAGATTCAGGCATATTCAAGGTGTTGTCTTCGAGTAACCGGAAACCCCAATAAATAATTTGAGTTTTTTATCGAAAATTAATGTTTAATAAGGCTTGAACATTAACAATGTGCCCCCTTAGGGCTGTGTTTCTTGTTCAGCATTGTCACATTAACCTAACTGCAAAGATTCAGGCATATTCAAGGTGTTGTCTTGCAGTAACCGGAAACCCCAATAAATAATTTGAGTTTTTTATCGAAAATTAATGTTTATAAGGCTTGAACATTAACAATGTGCCCCATTAGGGCTGTGTTTCTTGTTCAGCATTGTCACATTAACCTAACTGCAAAGATTCAGGCATATTCAAGGTGTTGTCTTCGAGTAACCGGAAACCCCAATAAATAATTTGAGTTTTTTATCGAAAATTAATGTTTATAAGGCTTGAACATTATCAATGTGCCCCATTAGGGCTGTGTTTCTTGTTCAGCATTGTCACATTAACCTAACTGCAAAGATTCAGAAATATCCCACTTGTTGTCTTGCAGTAACCGGAAACCCCAATAAATAATTTGTTTTTTATCGAAAATTAATGTTTATAAGGCTTGAACATTAACAATGTGCCCCCTTAGGGCTGTGTTTCTTGTTCAGCATTGTCACATTAACCTAACTGCAAAGATTCAGGCATATTCAAGGTGTTGTCTTCGAGTAACCGGAAACCCCAATAAATAATTTGAGTTTTTTATCGAAAATTAATGTTTATAAGGCTTGAACATTAACAATGTGCCCCATTAGGGCTGTGTTTCTTGTTCAGCATTGTCACATTAACCTAACTGCAAAGATTCAGACATATCCCACTTGTTGTCTTGCAGTAACCGGAAACCCCAATAAATAATTTGAGTTTTTTATCGAAAATTAATGTTTTATTAGATTGTACATAAAATATTTGCCCCATTAGGGCTGTGTTTCTTGTTCAGCATTTTCACATTAACCTAACTGCAAAGATTCAGGCATATTCAAGGTGTTGTCTTGCAGTAACCGGAAACCCCAATAAATAATTTGAGTTTTTTATCGAAAATTAATGTTTTGTTAGCTTGTACATAAAATATTTGCCCCATTAGGGCTGTGTTTCTTGTTCAGCATTGTCACATTAACCTAACTGCAAAGATTCAGACATATTCAAGGTGTTGTCTTCGAGTAACCGGAAACCCCAATAAATAATTTGTGTTTTTTATCGAAAATTAATGTTTTGTTAGCTTGTACATAAAATATTTGCCCCATTAGGGCTGTGTTTCTTGTTCAGCATTGTCACATTAACCTAACTGCAAAGATTCAGGCATATTCAAGGTGTTGTCTTCGAGTAACCGGAAACCCCAATAAATAATTTGAGTTTTTTATCGAAAATTAATGTTTTATTAGCTTGTACATAAGAGGATTGCCCCTTTATGGCTGTGTTTCTTGTTCAGCATTGTCACATTAACCTAACTGCAAAGATTCAGGCATATTCAAGGTGTTGTCTTGCAGTAACCGGAAACCCCAATAAATAATTTGAGTTTTTTATCGAAAATTAATGTTTAATAAGGCTTGAACATTAACAATGTGCCCCATTAGGGCTGTGTTTCTTGTTCAGCATTGTCACATTAACCTAACTGCAAAGATTCAGGCATATTCAAGGTGTTGTCTTCGAGTAACCGGAAACCCCAATAAATAATTTGAGTTTTTTATCGAAAATTAATGTTTAATAAGGCTTGAACATAAACAATTTGCCCCCTTATGGCTGTGTATCTTGTTCAGCATTGTCACATTAACCTAACTGCAAAGATTCAGACATATTCAAGGTGTTGTCTTCGAGTAACCGGAAACCCCAATAAATAATTTGAGTTTTTTATCGAAAATTAATGTTTTGTTAGCTTGTACATAAGAGGATTGCCCCTTTATGGCTGTGTTTCTTGTTCAGCATTGTCACATTAACCTAACTGCAAAGATTCAGGCATATTCAAGGTGTTGTCTTGCAGTAACCGGAAACCCCAATAAATAATTTGAGTTTTTTATCGAAAATTAA
Source organism: Rhizoglyphus robini (assembly GCA_023373905.1). Lineage (NCBI taxonomy): Eukaryota > Metazoa > Arthropoda > Arachnida > Sarcoptiformes > Acaridae > Rhizoglyphus > Rhizoglyphus robini. The sequence continues at coordinate 26,146 of JAKIJQ010000423.1, forward strand.
TGTTTTGTTAGCTTGTACATAAAATATTTGCCCCATTAGGGCTGTGTTTTTTGTTCAGCATTTTCACATTAACCTAACTGCAAAGATTCAGGCATATTCAAGGTGTTGTCTTCGAGTAACCGGAAACCCCAATAAATAATTTGAGTTTTTTATCGAAAATTAATGTTTTGTTAGCTTGTACATAAGAGGATTGCCCCTTTATGGCTGTGTTTCTTGTTCAGCATTGTCACATTAACCTAACTGCAAAGATTCAGGCATATTCAAGGTGTTGTCTTGCAGTAACCGGAAACCCCAATAAATAATTTGAGTTTTTTATCGAAAATTAATGTTTTATTAGCTTGTACATAAAATATTTGCCCCATTAGGGCTGTGTTTCTTGTTCAGCATTGTCACATTAACCTAACTGCAAAGATTCAGACATATTCAAGGTGTTGTCTTCGAGTAACCGGAAACCCCAATAAATAATTTGTGTTTTTTATCGAAAATTAATGTTTTATTAGCTTGTACATAAAATATTTGCCCCATTAGGGCTGTGTTTTTTGTTCAGCATTGTCACATTAACCTAACTGCAAAGATTCAGGCATATTCAAGGTGTTGTCTTCGAGTAACCGGAAACCCCAATAAATAATTTGAGTTTTTTATCGAAAATTAATGTTTTGTTAGCTTGTACATAAGAGGATTTGACCCTTTATTGCTGTGTTTCTTGTTCAGCATTGTCACATTAACCTAACTGCAAAGATTCAGGCATATTCAAGGTGTTGTCTTCGAGTAACCGGAAACCCCAATAAATAATTTGAGTTTTTTATCGAAAATTAATGTTTAATAAGGCTTGAACATTAACAATGTGCCCCATTAGGGCTGTGTTTCTTGTTCAGCATTGTCACATTAACCTAACTGCAAAGATTCAGGCATATTCAAGGTGTTGTCTTCGAGTAACCGGAAACCCCAATAAATAATTTGAGTTTTTTATCGAAAATTAATGTTTAATAAGGCTTGAACATTATCAATGTGCCCCATTAGGGCTGTGTTTCTTGTTCAGCATTGTCACATTAACCTAACTGCAAAGATTCAGAAATATCCCACTTGTTGTCTTGCAGTAACCGGAAACCCCAATAAATAATTTGTTTTTTATCGAAAATTAATGTTTATAAGGCTTGAACATTATCAATGTGCCCCATTAGGGCTGTGTTTCTTGTTCAGCATTGTCACATTAACCTAACTGCAAAGATTCAGGCATATTCAAGGTGTTGTCTTCGAGTAACCGGAAACCCCAATAAATAATTTGTGTTTTTTATCGAAAATTAATGTTTTGTTAGCTTGTACATAAAATATTTGCCCCATTAGGGCTGTGTTTCTTGTTCAGCATTTTCACATTAACCTAACTGCAAAGATTCAGGCATATTCAAGGTGTTGTCTTCGAGTAACCGGAAACCCCAATAAATAATTTGAGTTTTTTATCGAAAATTAATGTTTTGTTAGCTTGTACATAAGAGGATTGACCCTTTATGGCTGTGTTTCTTGTTCAGCATTGTCACATTAACCTAACTGCAAAGATTCAGGCATATTCAAGGTGTTGTCTTCGAGTAACCGGAAACCCCAATAAATAATTTGAGTTTTTTATCGAAAATTAATGTTTAATAAGGCTTGAACATTAACAATTTGCCCCCATTAGGGCTGTGTTTCTTGTTCAGCATTGTCACATTAACCTAACTGCAAAGATTCAGGCATATTCAAGGTGTTGTCTTCGAGTAACCGGAAACCCCAATAAATAATTTGAGTTTTTTATCGAAAATTAATGTTTATAAGGCTTGAACATTATCAATGTGCCCCATTAGGGCTGTGTTTCTTGTTCAGCATTGTCACATTAACCTAACTGCAAAGATTCAGACATATCCCACTTGTTGTCTTGCAGTAACCGGAAACCCCAATAAATAATTTGTTTTTTATCGAAAATTAATGTTTATAAGGCTTGAACATTATCAATGTGCCCCATTAGGGCTGTGTTTCTTGTTCAGCATTGTCACATTAACCTAACTGCAAAGATTCAGGCATATTCAAGGTGTTGTCTTCGAGTAACCGGAAACCCCAATAAATAATTTGTGTTTTTTATCGAAAATTAATGTTTTGTTAGCTTGTACATAAAATATTTGCCCCATTAGGGCTGTGTTTCTTGTTCAGCATTGTCACATTAACCTAACTGCAAAGATTCAGGCATATTCAAGGTGTTGTCTTCGAGTAACCGGAAACCCCAATAAATAATTTGAGTTTTTTATCGAAAATTAATGTTTTGTTAGCTTGTACATAAGAGGATTGACCCTTTATTGCTGTGTTTCTTGTTCAGCATTGTCACATTAACCTAACTGCAAAGATTCAGGCATATTCAAGGTGTTGTCTTGCAGTAACCGGAAACCCCAATAAATAATTTGAGTTTTTTATCGAAAATTAATGTTTTGTTAGCTTGTACATAAAATATTTGCCCCATTAGGGCTGTGTTTCTTGTTCAGCATTGTCACATTAACCTAACTGCAAAGATTCAGACATATTCAAGGTGTTGTCTTCGAGTAACCGGAAACCCCAATAAATAATTTGTGTTTTTTATCGAAAATTAATGTTTTATTAGCTTGTACATAAAATATTTGCCCCATTAGGGCTGTGTTTTTTGTTCAGCATTGTCACATTAACCTAACTGCAAAGATTCAGGCATATTCAAGGTGTTGTCTTCGAGTAACCGGAAACCCCAATAAATAATTTGAGTTTTTTATCGAAAATTAATGTTTTATTAGCTTGTACATAAGAGGATTGCCCCTTTATGGCTGTGTTTCTTGTTCAGCATTGTCACATTAACCTAACTGCAAAGATTCAGGCATATTCAAGGTGTTGTCTTCGAGTAACCGGAAACCCCAATAAATAATTTGAGTTTTTTATCGAAAATTAATGTTTATAAGGCTTGAACATTATCAATGTGCCCCCATTAGGGTTGTGTTTCTTGTTCAGCATTGTCACATTAACCTAACTGCAAAGATTCAGGCATATTCAAGGTGTTGTCTTGCAGTAACCGGAAACCCCAATAAATAATTTGAGTTTTTTATCGAAAATTAATGTTTATAAGGCTTGAACATTATCAATGTGCCCCCATTAGGGCTGTGTTTCTTGTTCAGCATTGTCACATTAACCTAACTGCAAAGTTTCAGGCACATTCAAGGTGTTGTCTTCGAGTAACCGGAAACCCCAATAAATAATTTGAGTTTTTTTATCGAAAATTAATGTTTATAAGGCTTGAACATTATCAATGTGCCCCATTAGGGCTGTGTTTCTTGTTCAGCATTGTCACATTAACCTAACTGCAAAGATTCAGGCATATTCAAGGTGTTGTCTTCGAGTAACCGGAAACCCCAATAAATAATTTGTGTTTTTTATCGAAAATTAATGTTTTGTTAGCTTGTACATAAAATATTTGCCCCATTAGGGCTGTGTTTCTTGTTCAGCATTTTCACATTAACCTAACTGCAAAGATTCAGGCATATTCAAGGTGTTGTCTTCGAGTAACCGGAAACCCCAATAAATAATTTGAGTTTTTTATCGAAAATTAATGTTTTATTAGCTTGTACATAAGAGGATTGACCCTTTATTGCTGTGTTTCTTGTTCAGCATTGTCACATTAACCTAACTGCAAAGATTCAGGCATATTCAAGGTGTTGTCTTGCAGTAACCGGAAACCCCAATAAATAATTTGAGTTTTTTATCGAAAATTAATGTTTTGTTAGCTTGTACATAAAATATTTGCCCCATTAGGGCTGTGTTTCTTGTTCAGCATTGTCACATTAACCTAACTGCAAAGATTCAGACATATTCAAGGTGTTGTCTTCGAGTAACCGGAAACCCCAATAAATAATTTGTGTTTTTTATCGAAAATTAATGTTTTATTAGCTTGTACATAAAATATTTGCCCCATTAGGGCTGTGTTTCTTGTTCAGCATTTTCACATTAACCTAACTGCAAAGATTCAGGCATATTCAAGGTGTTGTCTTCGAGTAACCGGAAACCCCAATAAATAATTTGAGTTTTTTATCGAAAATTAATGTTTTGTTAGCTTGTACATAAGAGGATTGCCCCTTTATTGCTGTGTTTCTTGTTCAGCATTGTCACATTAACCTAACTGCAAAGATTCAGGCATATTCAAGGTGTTGTCTTGCAGTAACCGGAAACCCCAATAAATAATTTGAGTTTTTTATCGAAAATTAATGTTTATAAGGCTTGAACATTATCAATGTGCCCCATTAGGGCTGTGTTTCTTGTTCAGCATTGTCACATTAACCTAACTGCAAAGTTTCAGGCACATTCAAGGTGTTGTCTTCGAATAACCGGAAACCCCAATAAATAATTTGAGTTTTTTTATCGAAAATTAATGTTTATAAGGCTTGAACATAAACAATGTGCCCCCTTATGGCTGTGTTTCTTGTTCAGCATTGTCACATTAACCTAACTGCAAAGATTCAGGCACATTCAAGGTGTTGTCTTCGAGTAACCGGAAACCCCAATAAATAATTTGAGTTTTTTATCGAAAATTAATGTTTATAAGGCTTGAACATTATCAATGTGCCCCATTAGGGTTGTGTTTCTTGTTCAGCATTGTCACATTAACCTAACTGCAAAGATTCAGGCACATTCAAGGTGTTGTCTTCGAGTAACCGGAAACCCCAATAAATAATTTGAGTTTTTTATCGAAAATTAATGTTTTGTTAGCTTGTACATAAGAGGATTGCCCCTTTATTGCTGTGTTTCTTGTTCAGCATTGTCACATTAACCTAACTGCAAAGATTCAGGCATATTCAAGGTGTTGTCTTCGAGTAACCGGAAACCCCAATAAATAATTTGAGTTTTTTATCGAAAATTAATGTTTATAAGGCTTGAACATTATCAATGTGCCCCCATTAGGGTTGTGTTTCTTGTTCAGCATTTTCACATTAACCTAACTGCAAAGATTCAGGCATATTCAAGGTGTTGTCTTGCAGTAACCGGAAACCCCAATAAATAATTTGAGTTTTTTATCGAAAATTAATGTTTATAAGGCTTGAACATTATCAATGTGCCCCATTAGGGCTGTGTTTCTTGTTCAGCATTGTCACATTAACCTAACTGCAAAGATTCAGGCATATTCAAGGTGTTGTCTTCGAGTAACCGGAAACCCCAATAAATAATTTAAGTTTTTTATCGAAAATTAATGTTTATAAGGCTTGAACATTATCAATGTGCCCCATTAGGGCTGTGTTTCTTGTTCAGCATTGTCACATTAACCTAACTGCAAAGATTCAGAAATATCCCACTTGTTGTCTTGCAGTAACCGGAAACCCCAATAAATAATTTGTTTTTTATCGAAAATTAATGTTTATAAGGCTTGAACATTATCAATGTGCCCCATTAGGGCTGTGTTTCTTGTTCAGCATTGTCACATTAACCTAACTGCAAAGATTCAGGCATATTCAAGGTGTTGTCTTCGAGTAACCGGAAACCCCAATAAATAATTTGAGTTTTTTTATCGAAAATTAATGTTTATAAGGCTTGAACATTATCAATGTGCCCCATTAGGGCTGTGTTTCTTGTTCAGCATTTTCACATTAACCTAACTGCAAAGATTCAGAAATATCCCACTTGTTGTCTTGCAGTAACCGGAAACCCCAATAAATAATTTGAGTTTTTTATCGAAAATTAATGTTTATAAGGCTTGAACATTATCAATGTGCCCCATTAGGGCTGTGTTTCTTGTTCAGCATTGTCACATTAACCTAACTGCAAAGATTCAGGCATATTCAAGGTGTTGTCTTCGAGTAACCGGAAACCCCAATAAATAATTTAAGTTTTTTATCGAAAATTAATGTTTATAAGGCTTGAACATTATCAATGTGCCCCATTAGGGCTGTGTTTCTTGTTCAGCATTTTCACATTAACCTAACTGCAAAGATTCAGAAATATCCCACTTGTTGTCTTGCAGTAACCGGAAACCCCAATAAATAATTTGTTTTTTATCGAAAATTAATGTTTATAAGGCTTGAACATTATCAATGTGCCCCATTAGGGCTGTGTTTCTTGTTCAGCATTGTCACATTAACCTAACTGCAAAGATTCAGGCATATTCAAGGTGTTGTCTTCGAGTAACCGGAAACCCCAATAAATAATTTGTGTTTTTTATCGAAAATTAATGTTTTGTTAGCTTGTACATAAAATATTTGCCCCATTAGGGCTGTGTTTCTTGTTCAGCATTTTCACATTAACCTAACTGCAAAGATTCAGGCATATTCAAGGTGTTGTCTTCGAGTAACCGGAAACCCCAATAAATAATTTGAGTTTTTTATCGAAAATTAATGTTTTGTTAGCTTGTACATAAGAGGATTGCCCCTTTATTGCTGTGTTTCTTGTTCAGCATTGTCACATTAACCTAACTGCAAAGATTCAGGCATATTCAAGGTGTTGTCTTGCAGTAACCGGAAACCCCAATAAATAATTTGAGTTTTTTTATCGAAAATTAATGTTTTATTAGCTTGTACATAAAATATTTACCCCATTAGGGCTGTGTTTCTTGTTCAGCATTGTCACATTAACCTAACTGCAAAGATTCAGACATATTCAAGGTGTTGTCTTCGAGTAACCGGAAACCCCAATAAATAATTTGTGTTTTTTATCGAAAATTAATGTTTTGTTAGCTTGTACATAAAATATTTGCCCCATTAGGGCTGTGTTTTTTGTTCAGCATTTTCACATTAACCTAACTGCAAAGATTCAGGCATATTCAAGGTGTTGTCTTCGAGTAACCGGAAACCCCAATAAATAATTTGAGTTTTTTATCGAAAATTAATGTTTTGTTAGCTTGTACATAAGAGGATTGACCCTTTATTGCTGTGTTTCTTGTTCAGCATTGTCACATTAACCTAACTGCAAAGATTCAGGCATATTCAAGGTGTTGTCTTCGAGTAACCGGAAACCCCAATAAATAATTTGAGTTTTTTATCGAAAATTAATGTTTATAAGGCTTGAACATTATCAATGTGCCCCATTAGGGTTGTGTTTCTTGTTCAGCATTTTCACATTAACCTAACTGCAAAGATTCAGGCATATTCAAGGTGTTGTCTTGCAGTAACCGGAAACCCCAATAAATAATTTAAGTTTTTTATCGAAAATTAATGTTTATAAGGCTTGAACATTATCAATGTGCCCCATTAGGGCTGTGTTTCTTGTTCAGCATTGTCACATTAACCTAACTGCAAAGATTCAGGCATATTCAAGGTGTTGTCTTCGAGTAACCGGAAACCCCAATAAATAATTTAAGTTTTTTATCGAAAATTAATGTTTATAAGGCTTGAACATTATCAATGTGCCCCATTAGGGCTGTGTTTCTTGTTCAGCATTTTCACATTAACCTAACTGCAAAGATTCAGACATATCCCACTTGTTGTCTTGCAGTAACCGGAAACCCCAATAAATAATTTGTTTTTTATCGAAAATTAATGTTTATAAGGCTTGAACATTATCAATGTGCCCCATTAGGGCTGTGTTTCTTGTTCAGCATTGTCACATTAACCTAACTGCAAAGATTCAGGCATATTCAAGGTGTTGTCTTCGAGTAACCGGAAACCCCAATAAATAATTTGAGTTTTTTTATCGAAAATTAATGTTTATAAGGCTTGAACATTATCAATGTGCCCCATTAGGGCTGTGTTTCTTGTTCAGCATTTTCACATTAACCTAACTGCAAAGATTCAGACATATCCCACTTGTTGTCTTGCAGTAACCGGAAACCCCAATAAATAATTTGAGTTTTTTATCGAAAATTAATGTTTTGTTAGATTGTACATAAAATATTTACCCCATTAGGGCTGTGTTTCTTGTTCAGCATTGTCACATTAACCTAACTGCAAAGATTCAGGCATATTCAAGGTGTTGTCTTGCAGTAACCGGAAACCCCAATAAATAATTTGAGTTTTTTATCGAAAATTAATGTTTTGTTAGCTTGTACATAAAATATTTACCCCATTAGGGCTGTGTTTCTTGTTCAGCATTGTCACATTAACCTAACTGCAAAGATTCAGGCATATTGAAGGTGTTGTCTTCGAGTAACCGGAAACCCCAATAAATAATTTGTGTTTTTTATCGAAAATTAATGTTTTATTAGCTTGTACATAAAAAATTTGCCCCATTAGGGCTGTGTTTCTTGTTCAGCATTGTCACATTAACCTAACTGCAAAGATTCAGGCATATTCAAGGTGTTGTCTTCGAGTAACCGGAAACCCCAATAAATAATTTGAGTTTTTTATCGAAAATTAATGTTTTGTTAGCTTGTACATAAGAGGATTGCCCCTTTATTGCTGTGTTTCTTGTTCAGCATTGTCACATTAACCTAACTGCAAAGATTCAGGCATATTCAAGGTGTTGTCTTGCAGTAACCGGAAACCCCAAATAAATAATTTGAGTTTTTTATCGAAAATTAATGTTTTATTAGCTTGTACATAAGAGGATTGCCCCTTTATTGCTGTGTTTCTTGTTCAGCATTGTCACATTAACCTAACTGCAAAGATTCAGGCATATTCAAGGTGTTGTCTTCGAGTAACCGGAAACCCCAATAAATAATTTGAGTTTTTTATCGAAAATTAATGTTTATAAGGCTTGAACATTAACAATGTGCCCCATTAGGGTTGTGTTTCTTGTTCAGCATTGTCACATTAACCTAACTGCAAAGATTCAGGCATATTCAAGGTGTTGTCTTCGAGTAACCGGAAACCCCAATAAATAATTTGAGTTTTTTATCGAAAATTAATGTTTATAAGGCTTGTACATAAGAGGATTGACCCTTTATTGCTGTGTTTCTTGTTCAGCATTGTCACATTAACCTAACTGCAAAGATTCAGGCATATTCAAGGTGTTGTCTTCGAGTAACCGGAAACCCCAATAAATAATTTGAGTTTTTTATCGAAAATTAATGTTTATAAGGCTTGAACATTATCAATGTGCCCCATTAGGGTTGTGTTTCTTGTTCAGCATTGTCACATTAACCTAACTGCAAAGATTCAGGCATATTCAAGGTGTTGTCTTCGAGTAACCGGAAACCCCAATAAATAATTTGAGTTTTTTATCGAAAATTAATGTTTTGTTAGCTTGTACATAAAATATTTACCCCCTTATGGCTGTGTTTCTTGTTCAGCATTGTCACATTAACCTAACTGCAAAGATTCAGGCATATTCAAGGTGTTGTCTTCGAGTAACCGGAAACCCCAATAAATAATTTGTGTTTTTTATCGAAAATTAATGTTTTGTTAGCTTGTACATAAAATATTTACCCCCATTAGGGCTGTGTTTCTTGTTCAGCATTTTCACATTAACCTAACTGCAAAGATTCAGGCATATTCAAGGTGTTGTCTTCAAATAACCGGAAACCCCAATAAATAATTTGAGTTTTTTATCGAAAATTAATGTTTATAAGGCTTGAACATAAACAATGTGCCCCCTTATGGCTGTGTTTCTTGTTTAGCATTGTCACATTAACCTAACTGCAAAGATTCAGGCACATTCAAGGTGTTGTCTTCGAGTAACCGGAAACCCCAATAAATAATTTGAGTTTTTTATCGAAAATTAATGTTTTGTTAGCTTGTACATAAAATATTTACCCCATTAGGGCTGTGTTTTTTGTTCAGCATTGTCACATTAACCTAGCTGCAAAGATTCAGGCACATTCAAGGTGTTGTCTTCGAGTAACCGGAAACCCCAATAAATAATTTGAGTTTTTTATCGAAAATTAATGTTTTGTTAGCTTGTACATAAAATATTTACCCCATTAGGGCTGTGTTTCTTGTTCAGCATTGACACATTAACCTAACTGCAAAGATTCAGAAATATTCAAGGTGTTGTCTTCGAGTAACCGGAAACCCCAATAAATAATTTGAGTTTTTTATCGAAAATTAATGTTTTGTTAGCTTGTACATAAAATATTTACCCCATTAGGGCTGTGTTTCTTGTTCAGCATTTTCACATTAACCTAACTGCAAAGATTCAGGCATATTCAAGGTGTTGTCTTCGAGTAACCGGAAACCCCAATAAATAATTTGAGTTTTTTATCGAAAATTAATGTTTTGTTAGCTTGTACATAAGAGGATTGACCCTTTATTGCTGTGTTTCTTGTTCAGCATTGTCACATTAACCTAACTGCAAAGATTCAGGCATATTCAAGGTGTTGTCTTGCAGTAACCGGAAACCCCAATAAATAATTTAAGTTTTTTATCGAAAATTAATGTTTATAAGGCTTGAACATTATCAATGTGCCCCATAAGGGCTGTGTTTCTTGTTCAGCATTTTCACATTAACCTAACTGCAAAGTTTCAGGCCCATTCAAGGTGTTGTCTTCGAATAACCGGAAACCCCAATAAATAATTTGAGTTTTTTATCGAAAATTAATGTTTATAAGGCTTGAACATAAACAATGTGCCCCCTTATGGCTGTGTTTCTTGTTCAGCATTGTCACATTAACCTAACTGCAAAGATTCAGGCACATTCAAGGTGTTGTCTTCGAGTAACCGGAAACCCCAATAAATAATTTAAGTTTTTTATCGAAAATTAATGTTTTATTAGCTTGTACATAAAATATTTACCCCATTAGGGCTGTGTTTCTTGTTCAGCATTGACACATTAACCTAACTGCAAAGATTCAGAAATATTCAAGGTGTTGTCTTCGAGTAACCGGAAACCCCAATAAATAATTTGAGTTTTTTTATCGAAAATTAATGTTTTGTTAGCTTGTACATAAAATATTTACCCCATTAGGGCTGTGTTTCTTGTTCAGCATTTTCACATTAACCTAACTGCAAAGATTCAGGCATATTCAAGGTGTTGTCTTCGAGTAACCGGAAACCCCAATAAATAATTTGAGTTTTTTATCGAAAATTAATGTTTTGTTAGCTTGTACATAAGAGGATTGACCCCTTTATTGCTGTGTTTCTTGTTCAGCATTGTCACATTAACCTAACTGCAAAGATTCAGGCATATTCAAGGTGTTGTCTTGCAGTAACCGGAAACCCCAATAAATAATTTAAGTTTTTTATCGAAAATTAATGTTTATAAGGCTTGAACATTATCAATGTGCCCCATAAGGGCTGTGTTTCTTGTTCAGCATTTTCACATTAACCTAACTGCAAAGATTCAGGCATATTCAAGGTGTTGTCTTCGAGTAACCGGAAACCCCAATAAATAATTTAAGTTTTTTATCGAAAATTAATGTTTTGTTAGCTTGTACATAAAATATTTACCCCATTAGGGCTGTGTTTCTTGTTCAGCATTGTCACATTAACCTAGCTGCAAAGATTCAGGCACATTCAAGGTGTTGTCTTCGAGTAACCGGAAACCCCAATAAATAATTTGAGTTTTTTATCGAAAATTAATGTTTTGTTAGCTTGTACATAAAATATTTACCCCATTAGGGCTGTGTTTCTTGTTCAGCATTGACACATTAACCTAACTGCAAAGATTCAGAAATATTCAAGGTGTTGTCTTCGAGTAACCGGAAACCCCAATAAATAATTTGAGTTTTTTATCGAAAATTAATGTTTTGTTAGCTTGTACATAAGAGGATTGACCCTTTATTGCTGTGTTTCTTGTTCAGCATTGTCACATTAACCTAACTGCAAAGATTCAGGCATATTCAAGGTGTTGTCTTCGAGTAACCGGAAACCCCAATAAATAATTTGAGTTTTTTATCGAAAATTAATGTTTATAAGGCTTGAACATTATCAATGTGCCCCATTAGGGTTGTGTTTCTTGTTCAGCATTGTCACATTAACCTAACTGCAAAGATTCAGGCACATTCAAGGTGTTGTCTTCGAGTAACCGGAAACCCCAATAAATAATTTGAGTTTTTTATCGAAAATTAATGTTTATAAGGCTTGTACATAAGAGGATTGACCCTTTATTGCTGTGTTTCTTGTTCAGCATTGTCACATTAACCTAACTGCAAAGATTCAGGCATATTCAAGGTGTTGTCTTCGAGTAACCGGAAACCCCAATAAATAATTTAAGTTTTTTTATCGAAAATTAATGTTTATAAGGCTTGAACATTATCAATGTGCCCCATTAGGGTTGTGTTTCTTGTTCAGCATTGTCACATTAACCTAACTGCAAAGATTCAGGCACATTCAAGGTGTTGTCTTCGAATAACCGGAAACCCCAATAAATAATTTGAGTTTTTTATCGAAAATTAATGTTTATAAGGCTTGTACATAAGAGGATTGACCCTTTATTGCTGTGTTTCTTGTTCAGCATTGTCACATTAACCTAACTGCAAAGATTCAGGCATATTCAAGGTGTTGTCTTTGAGTAACCGGAAACCCCAATAAATAATTTGAGTTTTTTTATCGAAAATTAATGTTTATAAGGCTTGAACATTATCAATGTGCCCCCATTAGGGTTGTGTTTCTTGTTCAGCATTGTCACATTAACCTAACTGCAAAGATTCAGGCACATTCAAGGTGTTGTCTTCGAGTAACCGGAAACCCCAATAAATAATTTGAGTTTTTTATCGAAAATTAATGTTTATAAGGCTTGTACATAAGAGGATTGACCCTTTATTGCTGTGTTTCTTGTTCAGCATTGTCACATTAACCTAACTGCAAAGATTCAGGCATATTCAAGGTGTTGTCTTCGAGTAACCGGAAACCCCAATAAATAATTTGAGTTTTTTATCGAAAATTAATGTTTATAAGGCTTGAACATTATCAATGTGCCCCATTAGGGTTGTGTTTCTTGTTCAGCATTGTCACATTAACCTAACTGCAAAGATTCAGGCATATTCAAGGTGTTGTCTTCGAGTAACCGGAAACCCCAATAAATAATTTGAGTTTTTTTATCGAAAATTAATGTTTTGTTAGCTTGTACATAAAATATTTACCCCCTTATGGCTGTGTTTCTTGTTCAGCATTGTCACATTAACCTAACTGCAAATATTCAGGCATATTCAAGGTGTTGTCTTCGAGTAACCGGAAACCCCAATAAATAATTTGAGTTTTTTATCGAAAATTAATGTTTTGTTAGCTTGTACATAAGAGGATTGACCCTTTATTGCTGTGTTTCTTGTTCAGCATTGTCACATTAACCTAACTGCAAAGTTTCAGGCCCATTCAAGGTGTTGTCTTCAAATAACCGGAAACCCCAATAAATAATTTGAGTTTTTTATCGAAAATTAATGTTTATAAGGCTTGAACATAAACAATGTGCCCCCTTATGGCTGTGTTTCTTGTTTAGCATTGTCACATTAACCTAACTGCAAAGATTCAGGCACATTCAAGGTGTTGTCTTCGAGTAACCGGAAACCCCAATAAATAATTTGAGTTTTTTATCGAAAATTAATGTTTTGTTAGCTTGTACATAAGAGGATTGACCCTTTATTGCTGTGTTTCTTGTTCAGCATTGTCACATTAACCTAACTGCAAAGTTTCAGGCACATTCAAGGTGTTGTCTTCAAATAACCGGAAACCCCAATAAATAATTTGTGTTTTTTATCGAAAATTAATGTTTATAAGGCTTGAACATAAACAATGTGCCCCCTTATGGCTGTGTTTCTTGTTCAGCATTGTCACATTAACCTAACTGCAAAGATTCAGGCACATTCAAGGTGTTGTCTTCGAGTAACCGGAAACCCCAATAAATAATTTGAGTTTTTTATCGAAAATTAATGTTTTGTTAGCTTGTACATAAAATATTTACCCCATTAGGGCTGTGTTTCTTGTTCAGCATTGTCACATTAACCTAGCTGCAAAGATTCAGGCACATTCAAGGTGTTGTCTTCGAGTAACCGGAAACCCCAATAAATAATTTGAGTTTTTTATCGAAAATTAATGTTTTGTTAGCTTGTACATAAAATATTTACCCCATTAGGGCTGTGTTTCTTGTTCAGCATTGACACATTAACCTAACTGCAAAGATTCAGAAATATTCAAGGTGTTGTCTTCGAGTAACCGGAAACCCCAATAAATAATTTAAGTTTTTTATCGAAAATTAATGTTTTGTTAGCTTGTACATAAAATATTTACCCCCTTATGGCTGTGTTTCTTGTTCAGCATTGTCACATTAACCTAACTGCAAAGATTCAGGCACATTCAAGGTGTTGTCTTCGAGTAACCGGAAACCCCAATAAATAATTTAAGTTTTTTATCGAAAATTAATGTTTTGTTAGCTTGTACATAAAATATTTACCCCATTAGGGCTGTGTTTCTTGTTCAGCATTGACACATTAACCTAACTGCAAAGATTCAGAAATATTCAAGGTGTTGTCTTCGAGTAACCGGAAACCCCAATAAATAATTTGAGTTTTTTATCGAAAATTAATGTTTTGTTAGCTTGTACATAAAATATTTACCCCATTAGGGCTGTGTTTCTTGTTCAGCATTTTCACATTAACCTAACTGCAAAGATTCAGGCATATTCAAGGTGTTGTCTTCGAGTAACCGGAAACCCCAATAAATAATTTGAGTTTTTTATCGAAAATTAATGGTATGTTAGCTTGTACATAAGAGGATTGACCCTTTATTGCTGTGTTTCTTGTTCAGCATTGTCACATTAACCTAACTGCAAAGATTCAGGCATATTCAAGGTGTTGTCTTGCAGTAACCGGAAACCCCAATAAATAATTTAAGTTTTTTATCGAAAATTAATGTTTATAAGGCTTGAACATTATCAATGTGCCCCATAAGGGCTGTGTTTCTTGTTCAGCATTTTCACATTAACCTAACTGCAAAGATTCAGGCATATTCAAGGTGTTGTCTTCGAGTAACCGGAAACCCCAATAAATAATTTAAGTTTTTTATCGAAAATTAATGTTTTGTTAGCTTGTACATAAGAGGATTGACCCTTTATTGCTGTGTTTCTTGTTCAGCATTGTCACATTAACCTAACTGCAAAGATTCAGGCATATTCAAGGTGTTGTCTTCGATTAACCGGAAACCCCAATAAATAATTTGAGTTTTTTTATCGAAAATTAATGTTTATAAGGCTTGAACATTATCAATGTGCCCCATTAGGGTTGTGTTTCTTGTTCAGCATTGTCACATTAACCTAACTGCAAAGATTCAGGCACATTCAAGGTGTTGTCTTCGAGTAACCGGAAACCCCAATAAATAATTTGAGTTTTTTATCGAAAATTAATGTTTATAAGGCTTGTACATAAGAGGATTGACCCTTTATTGCTGTGTTTCTTGTTCAGCATTGTCACATTAACCTAACTGCAAAGATTCAGGCATATTCAAGGTGTTGTCTTCGAGTAACCGGAAACCCCAATAAATAATTTGAGTTTTTTTATCGAAAATTAATGTTTATAAGGCTTGAACATTATCAATGTGCCCCCATTAGGGTTGTGTTTCTTGTTCAGCATTGTCACATTAACCTAACTGCAAAGATTCAGGCATATTCAAGGTGTTGTCTTCGAGTAACCGGAAACCCCAATAAATAATTTGAGTTTTTTATCGAAAATTAATGTTTTGTTAGCTTGTACATAAAATATTTACCCCCTTATGGCTGTGTTTCTTGTTCAGCATTGTCACATTAACCTAACTGCAAATATTCAGGCATATTCAAGGTGTTGTCTTCGAGTAACCGGAAACCCCAATAAATAATTTGAGTTTTTTATCGAAAATTAATGTTTTGTTAGCTTGTACATAAGAGGATTGACCCTTTATTGCTGTGTTTCTTGTTCAGCATTGTCACATTAACCTAACTGCAAAGTTTCAGGCCCATTCAAGGTGTTGTCTTCAAATAACCGGAAACCCCAATAAATAATTTGAGTTTTTTATCGAAAATTAATGTTTATAAGGCTTGAACATAAACAATGTGCCCCCTTATGGCTGTGTTTCTTGTTCAGCATTGTCACATTAACCTAACTGCAAAGATTCAGGCACATTCAAGGTGTTGTCTTCGAGTAACCGGAAACCCCAATAAATAATTTGAGTTTTTTATCGAAAATTAATGTTTTGTTAGCTTGTACATAAAATATTTACCCCATTAGGGCTGTGTTTCTTGTTCAGCATTGTCACATTAACCTAGCTGCAAAGATTCAGGCACATTCAAGGTGTTGTCTTCGAGTAACCGGAAACCCCAATAAATAATTTGAGTTTTTTATCGAAAATTAATGTTTTGTTAGCTTGTACATAAAATATTTACCCCATTAGGGCTGTGTTTCTTGTTCAGCATTGACACATTAACCTAACTGCAAAGATTCAGAAATATTCAAGGTGTTGTCTTCGAGTAACCGGAAACCCCAATAAATAATTTGAGTTTTTTATCGAAAATTAATGTTTTGTTAGCTTGTACATAAAATATTTACCCCATTAGGGCTGTGTTTCTTGTTCAGCATTGACACATTAACCTAACTGCAAAGATTCAGAAATATTCAAGGTGTTGTCTTCGAGTAACCGGAAACCCCAATAAATAATTTGAGTTTTTTATCGAAAATTAATGTTTTGTTAGCTTGTACATAAAATATTTACCCCATTAGGGCTGTGTTTCTTGTTCAGCATTTTCACATTAACCTAACTGCAAAGATTCAGGCATATTCAAGGTGTTGTCTTCGAGTAACCGGAAACCCCAATAAATAATTTGAGTTTTTTATCGAAAATTAATGTTTTGTTAGCTTGTACATAAGAGGATTGACCCTTTATTGCTGTGTTTCTTGTTCAGCATTGTCACATTAACCTAACTGCAAAGATTCAGGCATATTCAAGGTGTTGTCTTGCAGTAACCGGAAACCCCAATAAATAATTTAAGTTTTTTATCGAAAATTAATGTTTATAAGGCTTGAACATTATCAATGTGCCCCCATAAGGGCTGTGTTTCTTGTTCAGCATTTTCACATTAACCTAACTGCAAAGTTTCAGGCCCATTCAAGGTGTTGTCTTCAAATAACCGGAAACCCCAATAAATAATTTGAGTTTTTTATCGAAAATTAATGTTTATAAGGCTTGAACATAAACAATGTGCCCCCTTATGGCTGTGTTTCTTGTTCAGCATTGTCACATTAACCTAACTGCAAAGATTCAGGCACATTCAAGGTGTTGTCTTCGAGTAACCGGAAACCCCAATAAATAATTTAAGTTTTTTATCGAAAATTAATGTTTTGTTAGCTTGTACATAAAATATTTACCCCATTAGGGCTGTGTTTCTTGTTCAGCATTGACACATTAACCTAACTGCAAAGATTCAGAAATATTCAAGGTGTTGTCTTCGAGTAACCGGAAACCCCAATAAATAATTTGAGTTTTTTTATCGAAAATTAATGTTTTGTTAGCTTGTACATAAAATATTTACCCCATTAGGGCTGTGTTTCTTGTTCAGCATTTTCACATTAACCTAACTGCAAAGATTCAGGCATATTCAAGGTGTTGTCTTCGAGTAACCGGAAACCCCAATAAATAATTTGAGTTTTTTATCGAAAATTAATGTTTTGTTAGCTTGTACATAAGAGGATTGACCCTTTATTGCTGTGTTTCTTGTTCAGCATTGTCACATTAACCTAACTGCAAAGATTCAGGCATATTCAAGGTGTTGTCTTGCAGTAACCGGAAACCCCAATAAATAATTTAAGTTTTTTATCGAAAATTAATGTTTATAAGGCTTGAACATTATCAATGTGCCCCATAAGGGCTGTGTTTCTTGTTCAGCATTTTCACATTAACCTAACTGCAAAGATTCAGGCATATTCAAGGTGTTGTCTTCGAGTAACCGGAAACCCCAATAAATAATTTAAGTTTTTTATCGAAAATTAATGTTTTGTTAGCTTGTACATAAAATATTTACCCCATTAGGGCTGTGTTTCTTGTTCAGCATTGTCACATTAACCTAGCTGCAAAGATTCAGGCACATTCAAGGTGTTGTCTTCGAGTAACCGGAAACCCCAATAAATAATTTGAGTTTTTTATCGAAAATTAATGTTTTGTTAGCTTGTACATAAAATATTTACCCCATTAGGGCTGTGTTTCTTGTTCAGCATTGACACATTAACCTAACTGCAAAGATTCAGAAATATTCAAGGTGTTGTCTTCGAGTAACCGGAAACCCCAATAAATAATTTGAGTTTTTTATCGAAAATTAATGTTTTGTTAGCTTGTACATAAGAGGATTGACCCTTTATTGCTGTGTTTCTTGTTCAGCATTGTCACATTAACCTAACTGCAAAGATTCAGGCATATTCAAGGTGTTGTCTTCGAGTAACCGGAAACCCCAATAAATAATTTGAGTTTTTTTATCGAAAATTAATGTTTATAAGGCTTGAACATTATCAATGTGCCCCATTAGGGTTGTGTTTCTTGTTCAGCATTGTCACATTAACCTAACTGCAAAGATTCAGGCACATTCAAGGTGTTGTCTTCGAGTAACCGGAAACCCCAATAAATAATTTGAGTTTTTTATCGAAAATTAATGTTTATAAGGCTTGTACATAAGAGGATTGACCCTTTATTGCTGTGTTTCTTGTTCAGCATTGTCACATTAACCTAACTGCAAAGATTCAGGCATATTCAAGGTGTTGTCTTCGAGTAACCGGAAACCCCAATAAATAATTTAAGTTTTTTTATCGAAAATTAATGTTTATAAGGCTTGAACATTATCAATGTGCCCCATTAGGGTTGTGTTTCTTGTTCAGCATTGTCACATTAACCTAACTGCAAAGATTCAGGCACATTCAAGGTGTTGTCTTCGAGTAACCGGAAACCCCAATAAATAATTTGAGTTTTTTATCGAAAATTAATGTTTATAAGGCTTGTACATAAGAGGATTGACCCTTTATTGCTGTGTTTCTTGTTCAGCATTGTCACATTAACCTAACTGCAAAGATTCAGGCATATTCAAGGTGTTGTCTTTGAGTAACCGGAAACCCCAATAAATAATTTGAGTTTTTTTATCGAAAATTAATGTTTATAAGGCTTGAACATTATCAATGTGCCCCATTAGGGTTGTGTTTCTTGTTCAGCATTGTCACATTAACCTAACTGCAAAGATTCAGGCACATTCAAGGTGTTGTCTTCGAGTAACCGGAAACCCCAATAAATAATTTGAGTTTTTTATCGAAAATTAATGTTTATAAGGCTTGTACATAAGAGGATTGACCCTTTATTGCTGTGTTTCTTGTTCAGCATTGTCACATTAACCTAACTGCAAAGATTCAGGCATATTCAAGGTGTTGTCTTCGAGTAACCGGAAACCCCAATAAATAATTTGAGTTTTTTATCGAAAATTAATGTTTATAAGGCTTGAACATTATCAATGTGCCCCATTAGGGTTGTGTTTCTTGTTCAGCATTGTCACATTAACCTAACTGCAAAGATTCAGGCATATTCAAGGTGTTGTCTTCGAGTAACCGGAAACCCCAATAAATAATTTGAGTTTTTTATCGAAAATTAATGTTTTGTTAGCTTGTACATAAAATATTTACCCCCTTATGGCTGTGTTTCTTGTTCAGCATTGTCACATTAACCTAACTGCAAATATTCAGGCATATTCAAGGTGTTGTCTTCGAGTAACCGGAAACCCCAATAAATAATTTGAGTTTTTTATCGAAAATTAATGTTTTGTTAGCTTGTACATAAGAGGATTGACCCTTTATTGCTGTGTTTCTTGTTCAGCATTGTCACATTAACCTAACTGCAAAGTTTCAGGCCCATTCAAGGTGTTGTCTTCAAATAACCGGAAACCCCAATAAATAATTTGAGTTTTTTATCGAAAATTAATGTTTATAAGGCTTGAACATAAACAATGTGCCCCCCTTATGGCTGTGTTTCTTGTTTAGCATTGTCACATTAACCTAACTGCAAAGATTCAGGCACATTCAAGGTGTTGTCTTCGAGTAACCGGAAACCCCAATAAATAATTTGAGTTTTTTATCGAAAATTAATGTTTTGTTAGCTTGTACATAAAATATTTACCCCATTAGGGCTGTGTTTCTTGTTCAGCATTGTCACATTAACCTAGCTGCAAAGATTCAGGCACATTCAAGGTGTTGTCTTCGAGTAACCGGAAACCCCAATAAATAATTTGAGTTTTTTATCGAAAATTAATGTTTTGTTAGCTTGTACATAAAATATTTACCCCATTAGGGCTGTGTTTCTTGTTCAGCATTGACACATTAACCTAACTGCAAAGATTCAGAATATTCAAGGTGTTGTCTTCGAGTAACCGGAAACCCCAATAAATAATTTGAGTTTTTTATCGAAAATTAATGTTTTGTTAGCTTGTACATAAAATATTCACCCCATTAGGGCTGTGTTTCTTGTTCAGCATTTTCACATTAACCTAACTGCAAAGATTCAGGCATATTCAAGGTGTTGTCTTCGAGTAACCGGAAACCCCAATAAATAATTTGAGTTTTTTATCGAAAATTAATGTTTTGTTAGCTTGTACATAAGAGGATTGACCCTTTATTGCTGTGTTTCTTGTTCAGCATTGTCACATTAACCTAACTGCAAAGATTCAGGCATATTCAAGGTGTTGTCTTGCAGTAACCGGAAACCCCAATAAATAATTTAAGTTTTTTATCGAAAATTAATGTTTATAAGGCTTGAACATTATCAATGTGCCCCATAAGGGCTGTGTTTCTTGTTCAGCATTTTCACATTAACCTAACTGCAAAGTTTCAGGCCCATTCAAGGTGTTGTCTTCAAATAACCGGAAACCCCAATAAATAATTTGAGTTTTTTATCGAAAATTAATGTTTATAAGGCTTGAACATAAACAATGTGCCCCCTTATGGCTGTGTTTCTTGTTCAGCATTGTCACATTAACCTAACTGCAAAGATTCAGGCACATTCAAGGTGTTGTCTTCGAGTAACCGGAAACCCCAATAAATAATTTAAGTTTTTTATCGAAAATTAATGTTTTGTTAGCTTGTACATAAAATATTTACCCCATTAGGGCTGTGTTTCTTGTTCAGCATTGACACATTAACCTAACTGCAAAGATTCAGAAATATTCAAGGTGTTGTCTTCGAGTAACCGGAAACCCCAATAAATAATTTGAGTTTTTTATCGAAAATTAATGTTTTGTTAGCTTGTACATAAAATATTTACCCCATTAGGGCTGTGTTTCTTGTTCAGCATTTTCACATTAACCTAACTGCAAAGATTCAGGCATATTCAAGGTGTTGTCTTCGAGTAACCGGAAACCCCAATAAATAATTTGAGTTTTTTATCGAAAATTAATGTTTTGTTAGCTTGTACATAAGAGGATTGACCCTTTATTGCTGTGTTTCTTGTTCAGCATTGTCACATTAACCTAACTGCAAAGATTCAGGCATATTCAAGGTGTTGTCTTGCAGTAACCGGAAACCCCAATAAATAATTTAAGTTTTTTATCGAAAATTAATGTTTATAAGGCTTGAACATTATCAATGTGCCCCATAAGGGCTGTGTTTCTTGTTCAGCATTTTCACATTAACCTAACTGCAAAGATTCAGGCATATTCAAGGTGTTGTCTTCGAGTAACCGGAAACCCCAATAAATAATTTAAGTTTTTTATCGAAAATTAATGTTTTGTTAGCTTGTACATAAAATATTTACCCCATAAGGGCTGTGTTTCTTGTTCAGCATTGTCACATTAACCTAGCTGCAAAGATTCAGGCACATTCAAGGTGTTGTCTTCGAGTAACCGGAAACCCCAATAAATAATTTGAGTTTTTTATCGAAAATTAATGTTTTGTTAGCTTGTACATAAAATATTTACCCCATTAGGGCTGTGTTTCTTGTTCAGCATTGACACATTAACCTAACTGCAAAGATTCAGAAATATTCAAGGTGTTGTCTTCGAGTAACCGGAAACCCCAATAAATAATTTGAGTTTTTTATCGAAAATTAATGTTTTGTTAGCTTGTACATAAGAGGATTGCCCCTTTATTGCTGTGTTTCTTGTTCAGCATTGTCACATTAACCTAACTGCAAAGATTCAGGCATATTCAAGGTGTTGTCTTCGAGTAACCGGAAACCCCAATAAATAATTTGAGTTTTTTTATCGAAAATTAATGTTTATAAGGCTTGAACATTATCAATGTGCCCCATTAGGGTTGTGTTTCTTGTTCAGCATTGTCACATTAACCTAACTGCAAAGATTTAGGCATATTCAAGGTGTTGTCTTCGAGTAACCGGAAACCCCAATAAATAATTTGAGTTTTTTATCGAAAATTAATGTTTATAAGGCTTGTACATAAAATATTTGCCCCTTTATGGCTGTAAAACTTGTTCATCATTGTCACATTAACCTAACTGCAAAGATTTAGGCATATTCAAGGTGTTGTCTTCGAGTAACCGGAAACCCCAATAAATAATTTGAGTTTTTTATCGAAAATTAATGTTTATAAGGCTTGTACATAAACAATTTGCCCCCTTAAGGCTGTGTTTCTTTTTCAGCATTGTCACATTAACCTAACTGCAAAGATTCAGTCATATTCAAGGTGTTGTCTTCGAGTAACCGGAAACCCCAATAAATAATTTAAGTTTTTTATCGAAAATTAATGTTTAATCAGCTTGTACATAAAATATTTGCCCCCTTAAGGCTGTGTTTCTTTTTCAGCATTGTCACATTAACCTAACTTCAAATATTCAGGCATATTCAAGGTGTTGTCTTCTAGTAACCGGAAACCCCAATAAATAATTTGAGTTTTTTATCGAAAATTAATGTTTTGTTAGCTTGTACATAAAATATTTACCCCATTAGGGCTGTGTTTCTTGTTCAGCATTGTCACATTAACCTAACTGCAAAGATTCAGTCATATTCAAGGTGTTATCTTCGAGTAACCGGAAACCCCAATAAATAATTTGAGTTTTTTATCGAAAATTAATGTTTAATCAGCTTGTACATAAAATATTTGACCCTTTATGGCTGTGTATCTTGTTCAGCATTGTCACATTAACCTAACTGAAAAGATTTAGGCATATTCAAGGTGTTGTCTTCGAGTAACCGGAAACCCCAATAAATAATTTGAGTTTTTTTATCGAAAATTAATGTTTATAAGGCTTGAACATTATCAATGTGCCCCATTAGGGTTGTGTTTCTTGTTCAGCATTGTCACATTAACCTAACTGCAAAGATTCAGGCATATTCAAGGTGTTGTCTTCGAGTAACCGGAAACCCCAATAAATAATTTGAGTTTTTTATCGAAAATTAATGTTTATAAGGCTTGTACATAAAATATTTGCCCCTTTATGGCTGTGTTTCTTGTTCAGCATTGTCACATTAACCTAACTGCAAAGATTCAGGCATATTCAAGGTGTTGTCTTCGAGTAACCGGAAACCCCAATAAATAATTTAAGTTTTTTATCGAAAATTAATGTTTAATAAGGCTTGAACATTAACAATGTGCCCCCATTAGGGTTGTGTATCTTGTTCAGCATTGTCACATTAACCTAATTGAAAAGAATTAGGCATATTCAAGGTGTTGTCTTCGAGTAACCGGAAACCCCAATAAATAATTTGAGTTTTTTATCGAAAATTAATGTTTATAAGGCTTGTACATAAAATATTTGCCCCATTATGGCTGTGTATCTTGTTCAGCATTGTCACATTAACCTAACTGCAAAGATTCAGGCATATTCAAGGTGTTGTCTTCGAGTAACCGGAAACCCCAATAAATAATTTAAGTTTTTTTATCGAAAATTAATGTTTATAAGGCTTGAACATTATCAATGTGCCCCCATTAGGGTTGTGTTTCTTGTTCAGCATTGTCACATTAACCTAACTGCAAAGATTCAGGCATATTCAAGGTGTTGTCTTCGAGTAACCGGAAACCCCAATAAATAATTTGAGTTTTTTTATCGAAAATTAATGTTTAAT
Organism: Rhizoglyphus robini; assembly: GCA_023373905.1. Lineage (NCBI taxonomy): Eukaryota > Metazoa > Arthropoda > Arachnida > Sarcoptiformes > Acaridae > Rhizoglyphus > Rhizoglyphus robini. The sequence goes on from JAKIJQ010000423.1 coordinate 49,978, forward strand.
CAGCTTGAACATAAACAATTTGCCCCCTTAAGGCTGTGTTTCTTGTTCAGCATTGTCACATTAACCTAACTGAAAAGATTCAGGCATATTCAAGGTGTTGTCTTCGAGTAACCGGAAACCCCAATAAATAATTTGAGTTTTTTATCGAAAATTAATGTTTAATCAGCTTGTACATAAAATATTTGCCCCATTATGGCTGTGTATCTTGTTTAACATTGTCACATTAACCTAACTGCAAAGATTCAGTCATATTCAAGGTGTTATCTTCGAGTAACCTGAAACCCCAATAAATAATTTGAGTTTTTTATCGAAAATTAATGTTTATAAGGCTTGTACATAAACAATTTGCCCCCTTAAGGCTGTGTTTCTTTTTCAGCATTGTCACATTAACCTAACTGCAAAGATTCAGGCATATTCAAGGTGTTGTCTTCGAGTAACCGGAAACCCCAATAAATAATTTGAGTTTTTTATCGAAAATTAATGTTTAATCAGCTTGTACATAAAATATTTGCCCCATTATGGCTGTAAAACTTGTTTAACATTGTCACATTAACCTAACTGCAAAGATTCAGTCATATTCAAGGTGTTGTCTTCGAGTAACCGGAAACCCCAATAAATAATTTGAGTTTTTTATCGAAAATTAATGTTTAATCAGCTTGTACATAAAATATTTGCCCCATTATGGCTGTGTTTCTTTTTCAGCATTGTCACATTAACCTAACTGCAAAGATTCAGTCATATTCAAGGTGTTGTCTTCGAGTAACCGGAAACCCCAATAAATAATTTGAGTTTTTTATCGAAAATTAATGTTTAATCAGCTTGTACATAAAATATTTGCCCCCTTTATGGCTGTGTTTCTTGTTCAGCATTGTCACATTAACCTAACTGCAAAGATTCAGTCATATTCAAGGTGTTGTCTTCGAGTAACCGGAAACCCCAATAAATAATTTGAGTTTTTTATCGAAAATTAATGTTTATAAGGCTTGTACATAAACAATTTGCCCCTTTATGGCTGTGTATCTTGTTCAGCATTGTCACATTAACCTAACTGCAAAGATTCAGTCATATTCAAGGTGTTATCTTCGAGTAACCTGAAACCCCAATAAATATTTTGAGTTTTTTATCAAAAATTAATGTTTATAAGTCTTGAACATTATCAATTTGCCCCCATTAGGGCTGTATTTCTTGTTCAGCATTGTCACATTAACCTAACTGCAAAGATTCAGACATATCCCACTTGTTGTCTTGCAGTAACCGGAAACCCCAATAAATAATTTGAGTTTTTTATCGAAAATTAATGTTTAATCAGGCTTGAACATAAACAATTTGCCCCCTTAAGGCTGTGTTTCTTTTTCAGCATTGTCACATTAACCTAACTGCAAAGATTCAGTCATATTCAAGGTGTTGTCTTCGAGTAACCGGAAACCCCAATAAATAATTTGAGTTTTTTATCGAAAATTAATGTTTAGATGGCTTGTACATAAAATATTTGCCCCCTTTATGGCTGTGTATCTTGTTCAGCATTGTCACATTAACCTAACTGCAAAAGATTCAGTCATATTCAAGGTGTTGTCTTCGAGTAACCGGAAACCCCAATAAATAATTTGAGTTTTTTATCGAAAATTAATGTTTAATCAGCTTGTACATAAACAATTTGCCCCCTTATGGCTGTGTATCTTGTTCAGCATTGTCACATTAACCTAACTGCAAAGATTCAGACATATCTCAACTTGTTGTCTTCGAGTAACCGGAAACCCCAATAAATAATTTGAGTTTTTTTGTCGAAAATTAATGTTTTGTTAGCTTGTACATAAGAGGATTTGCCCCTTTTATGGCTGTGTATCTTGTTCAGCATTGTCACATTAACCTAACTGCAAAAATTCAGTCATATTCAAGGTGTTGTCTTTGATTAACCGGAAACCCCCAATAAATAATTTGAGTTTTTTGACGAAAATTAATGTTTAATCAACTTGAACATAAACAATTTGCCCCCTTATGGCTGTGTATCTTGTTCAGCATTGTCACATTAACCTAACTGCAAAGATTCAGGCATATTCAAGGTGTTATCTTCGAGTAACCGGAAACCCCAATAAATAATTTGAGTTTTTTATCGAAAATTAATGTTTATAAGGCTTGTACATAAAATATTTGCCCCCTTTATGGCTGTGTATCTTGTTCAGCATTGTCACATTAACCTAACTGCAAAGATTCAGTCATATTCAAGGTGTTGTCTTCGAGTAACCGGAAACCCCAATAAATAATTTGAGTTTTTTATCGAAAATTAATGTTTATAAGGCTTGTACATAAAATATTTGCCCCCTTATGGCTGTGTATCTTGTTCAGCATTGTCACATTAACCTACCTGCAAAAGATTCAGACATATTCCACATGTAGTCTTCGAGTAACCGGAAACCCCAATAAATAATTTGAGTTTTTTGTCAAAAATTAATGTTTAATAAGGCTTGTACATAAACGAGGTTTGCCCCCTTATGGCTGTGTATCTTGTTCAGCATTGTCAAATTAACCTAACTGCAAAGATTCAGTCATATTCAAGGTGTTATCTTCGAGTAACCGGAAACCCCAATAAATAATTTGAGTTTTTTATCGAAAATTAATGTTTAATCAGCTTGAACATAAACAATTTGCCCCCTTATGGCTGTGTATCTTGTTCAGCATTGTCACATTAACCTAACTGCAAAGATTCAGGCATATTCAAGGTGTTGTCTTCGAGTAACCGGAAACCCCAATAAATAATTTGAGTTTTTTATCGAAAATTAATGTTTATAAGGCTTGTACATAAACAATTTGCCGCCTTAAGGCTGTGTATCTTGTTCAGCATTGTCACATTAACCTAACTGCAAAGATTCAGGAATATTCAAGATGTTGTCTTCGAGTAACCGGAAACCCCAATAAATAATTTGAGTTTTTAATCGAAAATTAATGTTTAATAAGGCTTGAACATAAACAATTTGCCCCCTTATGGCTGTGTATCTTGTTCAGCATTGTCACATTAACCTAACTGCAAAGATTCAGACATATCCCACTTGTTGTCTTCGAGTAACCAGAAACCCCAATAAATAATTTGAGTTTTTTATCAAAAATTAATGTTTAATCAGCTTGAACATAAATAATTTGCCCCCTTAAGGCTGTGTTTCTTTTTCAGCATTGTCACATTAACCTAACTGCAAATATTCAGGCATATTCAAGGTGTTGTCTTCGAGTAACCGGAAACCCCAATAAATAATTTGCGTTTTTTGTCGAAAATTAATGTTTATAAGGCTTGTACATAATCAATTTGCCCCCTTAAGGCTGTGTTTCTTTTTCAGCATTGTCACATTAACCTAACTGCAAATATTCAGGCATATTCAAGGTGTTGTCTTCGAGTAACCGGAAACCCCAATAAATAATTTGCGTTTTTTGTCAAAAATTAATGTTTAATCAGCTCGAACATAAGACGATTAGCCCCCCTTATGGCTGTGTATCTTGTTCAGCATTGTCACATTAACCTAACTGCAAAGATTCAGGCATATTCAAGGTGTTATCTTCGAGTAACCGGAAACCCCAATAAATAATTTGAGTTTTTTATCGAAAATTAATGTTTATAAGCTTGTACATAAAAAATTTGCCCCCTTATGGCTGTGTATCTTGTTCAGCATTGTCACATTAACCTAACTGCAAAGATTCAGGCATATTCAAGGTGTTATCTTCGAGTAACCGGAAACCCCTAATAAATAATTTGAGTTTTTTATCGAAAATTAATGTTTTATAAGCTTGTACATAAGAGGATTTGCCCCTTTATGGCTGTGTATCTTGTTCAGCATTGTCACATTAACCTAACTGCAAAGATACAGAAATATCCCACTTGTTGTCTTGCAGTAACCGGAAACCCCAATAAATAATTTGAGTTTTTTATCGAAAATTAATGTTTAATCAGCTTGAACATAAACAATTTGCCCCCTTATGGCTGTGTATCTTGTTCAGCATTGTCACATTAACCTAACTGCAAAGATTCAGGCATATTCAAGGTGTTATCTTCGAGTAACCGGAAACCCCAATAAATAATTTGAGTTTTTTACCGAAAATTAGTGTTTAATCAGCTTAAACATAAACAATTTGTCCCCTTATGGCTGTGTATCTTGTTCAGCATTGTCACATTAACCTAACTGCAAAGATTCAGGCATATTCAAGTTGTGGTCTTCGAGTAACCGGAAACCCCAATAAATAATTTGAGTTTTTTATCGAAAATTAATGTTTAATCAGCTTGAACATAAACAATTTGCCCCCTTATGGCTGTGTATCTTGTTCAGCATTGTCACATTAACCTAACTGCAAAGATTCAGGCATATTCAAGGTGTTGTCTTCGAGTAACCGGAAACCCCAATAAATAATTTGAGTTTTTTATCGAAAATTAATGTTTAATCAGCTTGTACATAAAATATTTGCCCCCTTATGGCTGTGTATCTTGTTCAGCATTGTCACATTAACCTAACTGCAAAGATTCAGGCATATTCAAATTGTGGTCTTCGAGTAACCGGAAACCCCAATAAATAATTTGAGTTTTTTATCGAAAATTAATGTTTAATCAGCTCGAACATAAACAATTTGCCCCCTTATGGCTGTGTATCTTGTTCAGCATTGTCAGATTAATCTAACTGAAAAGATTCAGGCATATTCAAAGTGTTATCTTCGAGTAAACGGAAACCCCAATAAATAATTTGGGTTTTTTATCGAAAATTAATGTTTAATCAGCTTGAACATAAAATATTTGCCCCCTTATGGCTGTGTTTTCTTGTTCAGCATTGTCACATTAACCTAACTGCAAAGATTCAGTCATATTCAAGGTGTTGTCTTCGAGTAACCGGAAACCCCAATAAATAATTTGAGTTTTTTGTCGAAAATTAATGTTTATAAGGCTTGTACATAAAACATTTTTACCTTTATTGTCGTTAATCTTGTTCAGCATTGTCACATTAACCTAACTGCAAAGATTCAGGCATATTCAAGGTGTTGTCTTCGAGTAACCGGAAACCCCAATAAATAATTTGAGTTTTTTATCGAAAATTAATGTTTAATCAGCTTGAACATAAAATATTTGCCCCCTTATGGCTGTGTATTTTGTTCAGCATTGTAACATTAACCTAACTGAAAAGATTCAGGCATATTCAAGTTGTTATCTTCGAGTAACCGGAAACCCCAATAAATAATTTGAGTTTTTTATCGAAAATTAATGTTTATAAGGCTTGTACATAAAATATTTGCCCCCTTATGGCTGTGTATCTTGTTCAGCATTGTCACATTAACCTAACTGCAAAGATTCAGACATATCTCACTTGTTGTCTTCGAGTAACCGGAAACCCCAATAATTAATTTGTTTTTTTGTCGAAAATTAATGTTTTGTTAGCTTGTACATAAGAGGATTGCCCCTTTTATGGCTGTGTATCTTGTTCAGCATTGTCACATTAAGCTAACTGCAAAAATTCAGTCATATTCAAGGTGTTGTCTTCGAGTAACCGGAAACCCCAATAAATAATTTGAGTTTTTTGTCAAAAATTAATGTTTAATCAGCTTGAACATAAACAATTTGCCCCCTTATGGCTGTGTATCTTGTTCAGCATTGTCACATTAACCTAACTGCAAAGATTCAGGCATATTCAAGGTGTTATCTTCGAGTAACCGGAAACCCCAATAAATAATTTGAGTTTTTTATCGAAAATTAATGTTTATAAGGCTTGTACATAAAATATTTGCCCCCTTATGGCTGTGTATCTTGTTCAGCATTGTCACATTAACCTAACTGCAAAGATTCAGGCATATTCAAGGTGTTGTCTTCGAGTAACCGGAAACCCCAATAAATAATTTGAGTTTTTTATCGAAAATTAATGTTTATAAGGCTTGTACATAAAATATTTGCCCCCTTATGGTTGTGTATCTTGTTCAGCATTGTCACATTAACCTACCTGCAAAGATTCAGACATATTCCACATGTAGTCTTCGAGTAACCGGAAACCCCAATAAATAATTTGAGTTTTTTATCGAAAATTAATGTTTATAAGGCTTGTACATAAACGAGGTTTGCCCCCTTATGGCTGTGTATCTTGTTCAGCATTGTCACATTAACCTAACTGCAAAGATTCAGACATATTCAAGGTGTTGTCTTCGAGTAACCGGAAACCCCAATAAATAATTTGAGTTTTTTATCGAAAATTAATGTTTAATCAGCTTGAACATAAACAATTTGCCCCCTTATGGCTGTGTATCTTGTTCAGCATTGTCACATTAACCTAACTGCAAAGATTCAGGCATATTCAAGGTGTTGTCTTCGAGTAACCGGAAACCCTGTGTTGTTAAATGCACTCTTAATGTCATCCTTAATGTCGCTATCCTTAATGTCGCTATGCTAAATGTCGTTATCCTTAATGTCGCTATCCTTAATGTCGCTATCCTTAATGTCGCTATGCTTAATGTCGCTATCCTTAATGTCGCTGCCTTAATGTCCCTGCAGAATGTTAAATGCACTCTTCAGAATGATAATAGAGCCCTTGTTTGTCACTATAGTTGAGTTAGGTTAGGTTACTGTTGTGTCTTAATGTCGTTATCCTTAATGTCGCTATGCTTAATGTCGCTATCCTTAATGTCGCTATGCTAAATGTCGCTATCCTTAATGTCGCTGCCTTAATGTCTCTGCAGAATGTTAAATGTACTCTGCAAAATAATAAAAAAGCTTTTGTTTGTCACTAAAGTTGAGTTAGGTTTGGTTACTGTTTTGTCTTAATGTCGCTATCCTTAATGTCGCTATCCTTAATGTCGCTATGCTTAATGTCGCTATCCTTAATGTCGCTGCCTTAATGTCCCTGCAGAATGTTAAATGCACTCTTCAGAATGATAATAGAGCCCTTGTTTGTCACTATAGTTGAGTTAGGTTAGGTTACTGTTGTGTCTTAATTTTTCTATCCTTAATGTCGCTATGCTTGATGTCGCTATCCTTAATGTCGCTATGCTTAATGTCGCTATCTTTAATGTCGCTGCCTTAATGTCTCTGCCTTAATGTCGCTATGCTTAATGTCGCTATCTTTAATGTCGCTGCCTTAATGTCCCTGCAGAATTTTAAATGCACTCTTCAGAATGATAATAGAGCCCTTGTTTGTCACTATAGTTGAGTTAGGTTAGGTTACTGTTGTGTCTTAATGTCGCTATCCTTAATGTCGCTATGCTTAATGTCGCTATCCTTAATGTCGCAGCCTTAATGTCGCTGCCTTAATGTCGCTATCCTTAATGTCGCTATGCTTAATGTCGCTATCCTTAATGTCGCTATGCTTAATGTCGCTATCCTTAATGTCGCTATGCTCAATGTCGCTATCCTTAATGTCGCTATGCTTAATGTCGCTATCCTTAATGTCGCTATCTTTAATGTCGCTGCCTTAATGTCCCTGCAGAATGTTAAATGCACTCTTCAGAATGATAAAAAAGCTTTTGTTTGTCACTAAAGTTGAGTTAGGTTAGGTTACTGTTGTGTCTTAATGTCGCTATCCTTAATGTCGCTATCCTTAATGTCGCTATCCTTAATGTCGCTATCTTTAATGTCGCTATCCTTAATGTCGCTATCCTTAATGTCGCTATCCTTAATGTCGCTATCCTTAATGTCGCTATCCTTAATGTCGCTATGCTTAATGTCGCTATGCTTAATGTCGCTGCCTTAATTTCGCTGCAGAATGTTAAATGCACTCTGCAGAATGATAAAAAAGCTTTTGTTTGTCACTAAAGTTGAGTTAGGTTAGGTTACTGTTGTGTCTTAATTTTTCTATCCTTAATGTCGCTATGCTTAATGTCGCTATCTTTAATGTCGCTATGCTTAATGTCGCTATCTTTAATGTCGCTGCCTTAATGTCTCTGCCTTAATGTCGCTATGCTTAATGTCGCTATCTTTAATGTCGCTATGCTTAATGTCGCTATCCTTAATGTCGCTATGCTTAATGTCGCTATCCTTAATGTCGCTATGCTTAATGTCGCTATCCTTAATGTCGCTATCCTTAATGTCGCTATCCTTAATACTGCTGCAGAATGTTAAATGAACTCTGCAGAATGATAAAAAAGCTTATGTTTGTCACTAAAGTTGAGTTAGGTTAGGTTACTGTTGTGTCTTAATGTCGCTATCCTTAATGTCGCTATCCTTAATGTCGCTATGCTTAATGTCGCTATCCTTAATGTCGCTATCCTTATTGTCGCTATCCTTAATGTCGCTATCCTTAATGTCGCTATCCTTAATGTCGCTATGCTTAATGTCGCTATCCTTAATGTCGCTGCCTTAATGTCGCTGCAGAATGTTAAATGCACTCTTCAGAATGATAAAAGAGCCTTTGTTTGTCACTATAGTTGAGTTAGGTTAGGTTACTGTTGTGTCTTAATTTTTCTATCCTTAATGTCGCTATGCTTAATGTCGCTATCCTTAATGTCGCTATGCTTAATGTCGTAATCTTTAATGTCGCTGCCTTATTGTCGCTGCCTTAATGTCGCTATGCTTAATGTCGCTATCTTTAATGTCGCTGCCTTAATGACCCTGCAGAATGTTAAATGCACTCTCCAGAATGATAATAGAGCCCTTGTTTGTCACTATAGTTGAGTTAGGTTAGGTTACTGTTGTGTCTTAATGTCGCTATCCTTAATGTCGCTATCCTTAATGTCGCTGCCTTAATGTCGCTATGCTTAATGTCGCTATCCTTAATGTCGCTATCCTTAATGTCGCAGCCTTAATGTCGCTGCCTTAATGTCGCTATGCTTAATGTCGCTGCCTTAATGTCGCTGCAGAATGTTAAATGCACTCTGCAGAATGATAAAAAAGCTTTTGTTTGTCACTAAAGTTGATTTAGGTTAGGTTACTGTTCTGTCTTAATGTCGCTATCCTTAATGTCGCTATCCTTAATGTCGCTATCCTTAATGTCGCTATCCTTAATGTCGCTATCCTTAATGTCGCTATCCTTAATGTCGCTATCCTTAATGTCGCTATCCTTAATGTCGCTATCCTTAATGTCGCTATGCTTAATGTCGCTATCCTTAATGTCGCTGCCTTAATGTCGCTGCCTTAATGTCGCTATGCTTAATGTCGCTATCCTTAATGTCGCTGCCTTAATGTCCTTGCAGAATGTTAAAAGCACTCTTCAGAATGATAATAGAGCCCTTGTTTGTCACTATAGTTGAGTTAGGTTAGGTCACTGTTGTGTCTTAATGTCGCTATCTTTAATGTCGCTATCCTTAATGTCGCTATGCTTAATGTCGCTATGCTTAATGTCGCTGCCTTAATGTCGCTGCAGAATGTTAAATGCACTCTGCAGAATTATAAAAAAGCTTTTGTTTGTCACTAAAGTTGATTTAGGTTAGGTTACTGTTGTGTCTTAATGTCGCTATCCTTAATGTCGCTATCCTTAATGTCGCTATCCTTAATGTCGCTGCCTTAATGTCGCTGCCTTAATATCGATATGCTTAATGTCGCTATCCTTAATGTCGCTGCCTTAATGTCGCTGCAGAATGTTAAATGCACTCTTCAGAATGATAAAAGAGCCCTTGTTTGTCACTATAGTTGAGTTAGGTTAGGTTACTGTTGTGTCTTAATGTCGCTATCCTTAATGTCGCTATCCTTAATGTCGCTATCCTTAATGTCGCTATCCTTAATGTCGCTATGCTTAATGTCGCTATCCTTAATGTCGCTATCCTTAATGTCGCTATCCTTAATGTCGCTGCCTTAATGTCGCTGCCTTAATGTCGCTATGCTTAATGTCGCTGCCTTAATGTCGCTGCAGAATGTTAAATGCACTCTGCAGAATGATAAAAAAGCTTTTGTTTGTCACTAAAGTTGAGTTAGGTTAGGTTACTGTTGTGTCTTAATGTCGCTATCCTTAATGTCGCTATCCTTAATGTCGCTATCCTTAATGTCGCTATCCTTAATGTCGCTGCCTTAATGTCGCTGCAGAATGTTAAATGCACTCTGCAGAATGATAAAAAAGCTTTTGTTTGTCACTAAAGTTGAGTTAGGTTAGGTTACTGTTGTGTCTTAATGTCGCTATGCTTAATGTCGCTATGCTTAATGTCGCTATCCTTAATGTCGCTATGCTTAATGTCGCTATCCTTAATGTCGCTGCCTTAATGTCGCTGCCTTAATGTCGCTATCCTTAATGTCGCTGCCTTAATGTCGCTGCCTTAATGTGGCTGCAGAATGTTAAATGCACTCTGCAGAATGATAAAAAAGCTTTTGTTTGTCACTAAAGTTGAGTTAGGTTAGGTTACTGTTGTGTCTTAATGTCGCTATCCTTAATGTCGCTATCCTTAATGTCGCTATCCTTAATGTCGCTATCCTTAATGTCGCTGCCTTAATGTCGCTGCCTTAATGTCGCTATGCTTAATGTCGCTATCCTTAATGTCGCTATCCTTAATGTCGCTATCCTTAATGTCGCTATCCTTAATGTCGCTGCCTTAATGTCGCTATCCTTAATGTCGCTATCCTTAATGTCGCTGCCTTAATGTCGCTGCAGAATGTTAAATGCACTCTGCAGAATGATAAAAAAGCTTTTGTTTGTCACTAAAGTTGAGTTAGGTTAGGTTACTGTTGTGTCTTAATGTCGCTATCCTTAATGTCGCTATCCTTAATGTCGCTATCCTTAATGTCGCTATCCTTAATGTCGCTATGCTTAATGTCGCTATCCTTAATGTCGTAGCCTATGCCGCTGCCTTAATGTCGCTATGCTTAATGTTGCTATCCTTAATGTCGCTATCCTTAAAACCGCTGCAGAATGTTAAATGAACTCTGCAGAATGATAAAAAAGCTTTTGTTTGTCACTAAAGTTGATTTAGGTTAGGTTACTGTTGTGTCTTAAAGTCGCTATCCTTAATGTCGCTATCCTTAATGTCGCTATTCTTAAAGTCGCTGCCTTAATGTCGCTGCCTTAATGTCGCTATGCTTAATGTCGCTATCCTTAATGTCGCTGCCTTAATGTCGCTGCAGAATGTTAAATGCACTCTTCAAAATTATAATAGAGCCCTTGTTTGTCACTATAGTTGAGTTAGGTTAGGTTACTGTTGTGTCTTAATGTCGCTATCCTTAATGTCGCTATCCTTAATGTCGCTATCCTTAATGTCGCTATCCTTAATGTCGCTATGCTTAATGTCGCTATCCTTAATGTCGCTATCCTTAATGGCGCTATCCTTAATGTCGCTATCCTTAATGTCGCTATCCTTAATGTCGTTAATCTTAACCTTAAGGTGTTGTCTTCGAGTAACCGGAAACCCCAATAAATAATTTGAGTTTTTTATCGAAAATTAATGTTTATAAGTCTTGAATATTATCAATGTGCCC